>JASCZW010006686.1:0-92500 GCA_034211315.2 Aedes japonicus
AAAAATATGTAACAACGGTTACAATATCTCGAAAACCTTGTTAGGCTGCTGCATAGGTTCTCGAGCAGAAGAAAATAACATATGAATACCTAATTTTGTTCTTGATAAGGGCCTGTTCATAAACCACGTAGACTCATTATTGAAAATCTCAGAACCACCCCCCTTCCCCCTCGTAGATTTTTCTCCATACAATTTTTATAAATTTTGTATAGAGCGTAGTCTTTAGCCCCGTAGACCGTCCCCCCTCTTCCTCCCAGAAAAGTCTACGTGGTTAATGAATATCGCCTAAGTGGCCTCGGTACTCAAGAGCACAGCATAAGAGGTAAATTACCTAAGCAAAATACCTAAGAATTGCATGCAAATTATCTCTAGATTTACAAAACTTCCCGAGCAGGAGACAACAACATATGAATACTTAATTTTGATCTTGATAACTGGCCATGGTATTAAAGAGTTCAGATTGAAAGGTAAAATACCTAAAGGTAAAATACCTGATGACTGGCAATATAGTTGGAACAAATTGGGGACTTCTAGTGCTATAAGCAATACCGTTGAGCAAATTTAGAATAAGCAAATTAATTATTAATTTTAGATTAATTTTTGAACCCTTGCTTTTAACGTGAACCTGGAATTGCCACCAGTAGACAACTTATTTGCACTGTTATATGAAATCAATGTTAATGTATTGTTCGTAAATCACGTAACCTGAAAAATTCCATGAAGTTTCAGGCAACACAGTATCAGCATAGTTTGTGAACGGCACCAATTAAACCAAAAAATACGATAACACGATACTATCACACCATATTTAATCAGTTCAAAGTGACATGACAAATCTAAATTAATGATAGTCATTGGAATCATAATAAACGCGTGCGAAACCAAAAATTAGCCACAACTGTGCCACAGCAACCTTGACATTCGTTGCCACATTATCACATAGAGGCAGGCAGGCTGGCGTAGTCCTCACCAACACCATAATCGAGCAGCAGAGGCAAAAGCCTTCAAAAAGCCCATTTGTCTGCGATGACACCCATAAATAGGGGTTGATTGGCGTTCATTACACACAAGGGGCACCAAGAATGGATCCACGGCAGCCATTTAGGGAACCACCAGAACATCAGCTTATCACCCTAAACTCGCTTCCTGCTCGACACTTAGCCCTCACCTACTCGAATGTGCTGCGGGAGGGCTGTGAACTTTTGGGACTGGGCCATTTTTGGCCCAGCACTCGGCTGATGATTATATTTCAGAATCGCGCCGTCGTCGCTGTGGTAGGTAGTAGTAGGCGGTGGAGCCTTGTTTGGTATTGCTATTGAAATATTTGTGTATGTAAACAGACAGCCCGGTTCCCCCAGCCCGAGTGTCATGCCATAAATTTTCGATGCTGCAACAGGAGGATCACTTCAGCTTTTGCCGCTTGTGCCCATCATCGATACGGGCGAATGTTGAACAAGCTAGAGTTGAAACTGGAATTAGACTGCCAGACGTGACATTCCCCGAGCGCTTGTCGAAAATCGTTAATTGATTGCAATCAATTTGGTATTCAAAATGAGTGGAATTTTTCTTTCTCAGGGAATGTTTTATTTGAAGTGGGAATTTGTTGGGTTTAAAAAGTTTCATGAGGATGGAATATTTTTTTATTGTATTCAATTTGTATTTTAAGTGTGTGGGAGTTTCACTGAAAAGTTTTATTAATTATGAAGGTGTCAAATCTTCCCAGAAAATATAACAGTTTTCATTCTACAGAGGTACCAGTGCATTCAATGTAATCTGAGGATTAATCAAAACTTTCGTTTTCTCTCTCCTGGTCGAGATGGAAAGATAGGATCAGTCTTTCTAGAATTATGCACAACCGATGACTGTTTATGGTTTATTATGTTAACATAACTTTAAGCTGATAGCTTTTTTTGTTGGGGCGTAGAACCACTGCTGATAGCTTGCTTAAGGCCAACCTAAATTCATTGAATATTTCTCAAATCGCTTTCCAATGAGTTAGTTAAACCGTTATTTTGGCAATTCAACGGTTAGTTTGATTGTACATTGCTATGTTCTAAGAATTAAAATACCTTTTTAGACAAAGCATCACATTTATGAATTGTTCAATAAAATGTGACCAAAAATCCACAATTTCCGCTGTTTAAATCTATGCGTAGAAATATTTTCGATCAATTGGTGCATACATTTTGCGATATTAACGCTCAAAACCTTACTAAAGTTTGCGATAAAAAATGAACAAAAATTGCCGATTTTTCATGGGTTTACCTTCACCCGCACTGACGAATGCAGCATCAATCATAGTATCCCATGAGTCAGCAGTCAAAATTTGACAGCTCTATCAGTCGACTTCAAACCGTGATGGCAACAACAGTGAAGCAACTCCGTTCAGAAGAGCGAGCTTTCAAAGAACGGCAACCCACCTTGTCGAAAACGGACATCGTGCGGCACTTTGTGGCCGCCGGATACGCCCATTTCGACATCTACAACATCTACAACATGGCACTATTACACAAAAATTGTAGCATAGAAAGAAAGCCCGTTTCCGGACAGTCGACGACCCTGAGCGACAAGAAGCTCCAAAGGATGCTGAAGAGGAACACCGAGGGAAAACTGGCTACATCGCTGCGAGCGCCTGGCCGGGAGGTCGGATCAACCGGCTAAACAGTGAAATTGTACCTGGCGATCATGAACATACATGTCAGAAAGCGGAAGACCCGTCCACTGGTGTCGGAACTGCAGGAAATGACACAGCGGCCGCGGCTATAAGATGGTCAACTCGATTTTCCGGTGAATCACAACGTGCGGTGGTGGGACGACATTTTCACCTGGATGGCAACGACTGGCGGGCACTTCGTATTTTATTCCCCACAAGAAGTGAGCCCGAGGAAGTTCATTTCACACCAATCCCAGAAGGCTGCTGTGGCTGACAATCAGCGAGGAGATGTCAAAGCCGCTCTTCTTTCGCTCCGGACTGGCCGTGAACGGGGACATTTAAAGTACGAAATGCCTGACGGAAGTTGCGTCGTTCATCAAGAAATACCATAAGGGCGAAGACGCTGTGTTCTGGCCGGATCTGGCGTCGGCCCACTACTCAAAGCGATCGCCCAACGTCCCCTTGCTGCGTCCCATCGCAAATTTCTGGACCAACCTGAAGCGTAAGATCTACTCCGACAAATTTTGTCGCGAAAACTGAGGAGGAATGGATAAATAAAACGAATAAAGAACTCAAAAACATGCCTACACGCATGTTTTCGTCAGCTTTGGCGACTGTTCCGGTTAACTGCCAGAAGGCCACTCGCAAGGGCGTTTACTTTTTTGCAAGTAAGCCTAAATAATTACCTTCCATGGGGAATTTATCAAAAGCAATTATCTGTTTACCATTGTTTATCACCATCCGAAAAAACTTCATTTTTTTATGCGAACGTTATGATAGAACATTCTATGATTCGCTTCTTGGACATTATTTGGCAGCCGTGAAAAGAAACTCTCTCTCTCTCCCTCTCCCTCTTTCTCTCTCTTTCTCGTGTGGAAGTAGCTCTCCTCCCCTCGGGCACCCAAGAAACGTTAAGCTCCCCTTTACGGTTAAACGAACAACAACGGAGGAGGCGCAATAAGGCGCGGGATCCGGCAGAAAGCGGTAAGCGGTCGTGGCATGGGGAACAGGGATGACACTGAGGTTGCCGCCCACAGACGTTCAAACACCAGTCCTAGTCTTGGTTTTCTTGATCGGAGGAAGGACCATACGGCGCAAGGTTCGGCAGGTGCCGTTAGTGATCGGGCAGGGAGATCGCAGACGAGTTGGCTTACGTCCCGAACCCTGCTTGGATTCAAGGGTATCTCGATCAAATCAGTATGAGGTCAGCGAAGCTAACTACAAAAGATCTATGTAGTTAGACATAGTGTGTGCGTAAAGCACAGTAGCCCCTCCCAGAAGTAACACCAAAAGCTGGTTCTGGGGAGGGCCGGGGCTCAAGGCACGGGTGGAGTTTTAGCTGGTGGAGCAGTTGGTGCCCTCATCCCTACACCCTGAGTTCTTCTAGAGCCTCTCAGCAGATTTCACATCCCACAAAAAACACCCCCCCCCCCCCTACCACACACACATAGACACACATACACACACATTAAACGATTAAAAAAGAGGAAGCGGAAGTACTAAAAGAGGATTACTAAGATCCCCGCCTGGCAGGAAGGCAGGATCGGGCGGCGCATCCGATACGTGCGGAAACTCAACAGCCTCGGAAGCAGAGGTCTCCGGTGAAACTTAAGAGGCCATGGATGGACCTGGGCTCATGTGGGCCATGGAAAGGAAGCACGATACGCTTGCTTAAGTCAAGCTGAACAATGCATTAGGTCCTAAGTAACATTGAGAGATTCTCTTCGTTGACTTTCTCTTTCGTTAATAGTTTGTCTATTAAACGATTTGCTGATATTTTTTGAAGTATTGGATCCTCAATAACACTTCATATTACCGTACTGTGTGTTGAAAATACTTGAACTTGTCTTTGTTTAGCCGCAAAGAGAAAGTCGACGAAAAGAGTCTCTCAATGTTACTTAGGACCTAATGCATTGTTCAGCTTGAAGTGTGTAACAAGCACGCTTCTAGTTTGAATTGAAACAACTATATCAAAGACTAAAACTCTGAAAGCAGGCAATTCACTTGTTGATATTTATTTTTATCATTTTGTTTTAAAGTTGTTCACCGCCTAAAGTCACTCTTTTCATGGATAGAAGTTGGTATAGATTGCCATGAATGCATACCACATGTCTGTTCTTGGGTACAAGCGAAGATATAGCCAATCCACCAAAGCGTGGAGACACACAAACCCACGTTTCCGGTGGAGGAACCCATTCAGCAACCCCGAGTTCGCACCAGCGATCGTTTCGGTACCGAAATAGTGCATAACAGCTTCGGTACCACCGTCTGGTTCCCCACTCACCCACACTTAAACCCTAGGTAGTGAACGTAAGTACCAAGAAAGCATGCTAACCGTTGTGTATGTCCGCGCGCACGAGACAAACGGCACAGATTGCCAGTGAAGTCTCACCGAAGAAAAACACATCAATCAATCCGCTAAACGTCGAAGCACCAAAACCGTAACAAAAGAAGACCGGAGAAGAAAACGCTAGAGTGTGTAGAGTGTGGAGCTGTGTAGAGTTGTGAGGGGTTTTCCTGTAGTTCGCGTTCGAGTATTTATTTTGTGGTTTTTGAATTGGGTAAGTCGGCCCTAAATTGATCTGTGTCATTTCTTGAATCGGAAGCAGTTCGCTTCGTTTGACCCATCTGGCCGGCCCTGTGATGATAAACCTCCTCTCCCCCTCGTAACTGTTGGTTCTAACGAGGTGTCGTAATTTTTAGTTGAGACGTTGTTGGTATTGTCGGCCTTCCACCTATACCGAGAATTACAACATTCCCCTGAATGGTCTCAGGCCGGACAAACCTGCAATCTGGTGGGTGGTCTCCTCTTAGGAGTGGCGCTTAAGCCACCCATTTACAATCGGGAAGCTCGACAGGCACGTGGCTTACAAGTGCTGGTAGTCGCAGAATAGCTGAATGCGATAATGCAACTTTACGTCGAGTCGCAACAACATCTGCAAATACCTCAAACATAGCTTGTTGCAGCTTCGGCGGCATGCAGCAAGAGGGACGAACTGGATGCTAAGTTCCTAGCTGACCAAAGTGCCAGGGAAATAGAAGACAAGTAGAAGCGAAAAAGGCCCGGGAATCCACGAAACAGGCCAGGGCTTGCAAGTACGTGCAAACGGAAGCGTGAGATCCAGGCTCATCTACCGTGGTGGCAGGAACATCAAAGCGTGCAAGGCAGTCGCCCGGGGAAACCGCACAGTTGGCACCCCATGGGTCCAGAGACATATGCAAGCGCGGTGTTGGGACTGGCGGGTCCAACCACCGGCAAAGGCGGCAAAAGTGGAAAAAGAGTTCTTAGCTAATCCACTAAGGGTGGTCCAAGCGATAGGGTTGGTCCCAGTTATGAACGATACAACAAAACAGGAACAAAGCTAATTACGAATCAACGTCGAGAATTTTCATGTTTACGAATGAACAAGCGAGTGTAATTGAGGAAGCGGCCATGGGTGAGATGTATCTGACTATAACTCTATAACTGTATTTCTATAACTATAACTATAACTATAACTATATAACAATAACCTTATTTTTATATAATACCAAATACGTGCCTGGTTTGGAAATTGAACATTTCCAAATCTGGAAGTGTGTTGCAGTGCCCTTATCCAAATGATATCGGTAATGTTTACATGCGGGGCTTATTGTATGTGAAGGTAACTTCGGAATGGGCGTGACTCTCCAGACATTCTGAAATGGGTTGCTGGATCAGCAGTAGAGCTGTCACTTTCCAGCTCTCGGATTAAAGCTGCTTCCAATGATCACTTGAGGGGTTGTTGTAAACAGATTTCTTCCATAGTACCATTGCCGAGTAAGTGTTAGATTGTACACACACACACACACACACACACACACACACACACACACACACACACACACACACACACACACACACACACACACACACACACACACTTAGAATTTTTTTTTTTGCTGTGTTTAGTGGTTTTTTTTTTGCCGGACTTTCAACAGGTGATCGTTCGGTAGTTCGATATAAGTTACGTCACGTTAAAAATATTCTCGTCTTTCCTGTTCCGTTTAATTTAGGTTTCGTTTGCACCTCACGAGTTATACACGAATTCACTAAACTTTATTTTAACTTTATTTTTTTTCTTTCTTCATTTATCTTTTAATGCTTGCCATTCTTAAACTAATAGCTTCATTTCTTGACATTTTTATATTCCAGTACTGTGAACCACGCACACTTGTGCCTGACCTCAATAGCATTCATATTTTCTGTTGGTTTAAATCGGAATCGAAATTTTATATAATTATACTGTACATCTCCGGTCAACCGGATGTCTCGAGAATAAACCAGAAACAACATCTAAAATCTTATGGTTATCAAAATGATATCCCTACCTAAATTCAGCGTTCCGTTTACCAAAACGAACCATGCTGCTAACCCTACCCCATATATCCAACATCCCAGTGAGTTCTCGTGGAAGTGCAGAGGTGTTCTCGGCTTCCATCAAAGCGAGCATTACGTCAACATACTCCTACCCTATCCGTATTTGACCTGCATGGATGCGGCCGGCGCTGGTATTGCTTTTTTAAATTCTAGATCGCCAGTTTTTACACATTGAGGATGACTGTTAGTCCCAAACATCATCTGTTGGTTCTCTGTGTAATAACAGCCGATCTGGCAATAACAGAGTAGCAACCGCAAGCAGTCAATCATGCTCATGCTCATGCTCAAAGCATAACCGCGGTGAGGTCCTTATTGTGAAGACCGAAGAGTCTAAGTACTTTGAGGTCCTCAAGGCGATGCGCATCGACGCTAAGCTCACGGATCTGGGCACGACATGCGGAGTATCCACTGTACTCGCACTGGCGAAATGATCCTAGCGCTTAAGAAGGGCTGTAAGCTGAAAGGCCCAGCATTCAAAAAGCTAGCCGAACAGGCCCTAGGACCGGGAGTGGAGGTACATCACTAGCCACGTAAGCGACTCTCTAATGTAAAAACTTCGAAGAGATCAAGGAGGCTGGTGAAATCTCCACGGCCATCTAGGACCAGTGTGGTGTCGAGGTTGCCACAACGGCCATGCGGCTGAAAAAAGGTCCACAAGGACTCAAGTGGCAACAATACGACTGCTAGTTTTCGCCGCAAAGTTGGCCCTAAAAGTGGAAAAACACAAAATGGGGTGGTCCGTTTGCCCACTGAGCTTACAACACAAGGTTTGATTTAAGTGTCTCGAGAGCGCGCATATGTCGTGGGAATGTAAAGGACCCGATAGGAGCGATCTATGACGTAGGTGCACAAGACCCGGGACTGCAAGGAGTCCCCTAAATGCATGATGTGCTCTGGGAAACCAGACGACAAGCACGTCACGGGAGGTCCTAAGTGCCCGGCCTACAAAGGTAAACCAAAAAGCTAAACACAGTGCGAAAAGCCCAATTGAATCTAAACCACTGTGAGGCCGCTCAGCAACTGCTGTGTAAGGCAGTTCGCGAGTCAGGAATGGATATAGCAATAATATCCTACCCAATCCGCATTCCCGCCGGGAACGGAAACTGGGTAGCGGATAGGTCTAATGTGGCGGTATTATGGATAACGGGCAAGTTTCCAGTCCAAGAGGTTTTGTTCACCACAAACGGAAAAATGAACGGAATGTTTATTTGTAGTTGCTTTGCGCCACCGAGGTGGTCGATTAACCAGTTCACACCAATGCACTATGGTCCAGAGCGAAAAATTAGGTGGAATAAATTAATAACTCAAAGAATATAAGAGTTAGCGTATTGATGTCTTCTGAACAAATTTTGGTTAGCTAATGCCGCGTTGTTAGCAAAAAATGTCCTATACGCCTAATTTCACCAATAAAATAATTCACTATCAAACTTTTTTGTTTTGATAGATAGAAATACAAAATGTTCTACAAAGTTATGGAACAACAAAATCATTCAAACTTTGTGGAAGATTATATTTGTCTATCTCTTCTATTTTTTGAGATATAGCGCTTTTTAAGAAACAAAAGCCAAAAATCAGAATTTCTGTCATATTTTGAAAAATATCTATTTTTCAGGCCTACTATATTAAGAGCGATTGTAGTTCACATAAAAATACACATTTGCTCCCAAGACATAATACTCGTACAACTTTTCTGTGAAAAGTTATCACCATTTTTGTTGTTTCACAAGCCATACATTCAAGCGTTACATTTCAAAAAGGCGCAAGTAAAAACCGATAGCTTTATATACCAGTTGAATAAGTATATCTCAAAGTACATTTAAGCAAAATTTGGGAATGGTCTTTTTGATTTTGCTTAATAGCAGAACGTTGAAAATATCGTTTTTTATGCCGCAAATCTACAATTATCGGATTTATTTCAAGTGTTTATGAACTAGGGTAATTATTAATAGTTCTTGATGCATATAACGTTAGTACATCGTAACGTAGCAGTCACGGAAAAACTTTCGTGCCGTGTTTCCGTCGTTTGAATTGCCACATCCTGAAACCGGCTCACTAATGCGTTATCCTGTGAAAAAAATTTACAAGAGATAGTTAGATGATATCGAATAATTTCAAAATAAAATTAAGAATATTGAATAATATACTATTCTTACCCAATTCCTCACGCATCGTTTTTCGAATTTCCGTTTCCTTAGCTTTTACCGCTTTGACTTTTACCGTTTGATTTGCTTACACGCCATGTAGGTTTATCAAGCACCAGCCTATAAGACACTTCCAATAACATTTCCATAGTTCTTATGTACGCATGAAGAGGAGAAAAGCCATATTTATATATGCCAGGATCATCGGAGGACCATGCCACTTCTGGAATTGTTAAGGTGATTGCCAGAAGTTCCAATATAGCAGGCCTGCGATTTGGTTCCAGTCAAATCGTTGGCAACTTTGGTGTCCATCATCGTAAACAACATCACTGGTTTAACAGAAACGACTTGTTTGGATAGTAGTACCATAAATTTTTTCAAATTTCGAATTTGCGCCTTCATTAGAAGAACCTTGCGTTTTGTTAGCTCTGCGCATTCTTTTTGCAAATACCAGTTTGATGGGCCTGCATAGGAAAATTGAAGAAGGAAGATCATTATTTCAAGCAATTTCTTCAGTACCGTCAGATCTACGATGCCCAATCAACCATAGCAGAACTAACGAGAGTGCGAATACATGCGAATCTCTATATTCTTGCAGTTCGTGGTCCTCGTCATCGTCAATAAAACACTGTTTATATCTTGTGTGATTGCTTCTGCCATCACAACCCTATTTGTATATAAGTGTAAATTCGTCGTATCCCGAGCAGGAGACAATAACATATGAATACCTAATTTTCATCTTGATAACTGGCCGTGATATTAAAGAGCTAAGATTAAGTGGTAAAATACCTAAGCAAAATACCTAAGAATTGCAAGCAAAATATCTCTCAAATAACAAAACTTTTTATTTTGGATTCCTGGGAATACCTGAGAGGTACTATTTTGGTATTGTATAACCTCAATTTGGTATTCGCATAACATTTTATGTTATTATCCTCAGGTATTTTACCTCTTAATCTGAGCTCCTAATTACCAAAGCCAGTTATCAAGTTATTCGGCTCTGCTCAGGATACGATGGGTATATATCTGCTCCTCTACTCAAATTCACCTCCCGGATATCCATATATTGAGCTTTTGAAACCACGTTCTTGCATAAGAATGCAAGACCTTTCTCAGCTGTTAGTGGATTTAATTTTTCTTTTCATTTTTATTCCGAAGATTGTTGATTGGCCGCTGCTGTATCAGGAGTTTGTGCTTATTTTTCTATCAGTTTACCAGTTTTCCGGAACCCAGCCGACGCTACGGAAGTTGCTGCAGCAAACGAGATTTCTTGGCCCGAATATTGGTTCAGAAGAGGTTCAACCTTTTTTTTCCTTAATTTTCGTTTTGTGTCTTTGAACGGCTTTGATGGACGGACGAAAACGTAATACCGATCATAAATTCTACATCAAGCCAAGTTTTGTTGATATTCAAAAACCGTTTGCGTTTTCGTCCAGCTGCACACCATAGTTTCTGAAACTTCAGCATCACCAGATGAAGCTTCTTATGCACCAAATCAATGTTAAGTTTTTCTCCGGAATACATTTTCTTTACAAATTCCAACAAATCTTTTTCTTTAGCTCCCTTCATTAGAAGAGAATATGAGAACGGTCAGAGGAATTGCTAATAAATTAAAATTCGCTTTATTGAAATAACAATGCTCGAACAACAAATTTACCTACCTGTTTCATTTTGAAAGCCCTTAACGTGACAATTTTATGCCAAAAAGCAAAGCTTGCTTTGATTTGATCCCCAATGGAACACGATTGTAAATTTACGGCATAAAAAACGATATTTTCAACGTTCTGCTATTAAGCAAAATCAAAAAGACCATTCCCAAATTTTGCTTAAATGTACTTTGAGATATACTTATTCAACTGGTATATAAAGCTATCGGTTTTACTTGCGCCTTTTTGAAATGTAACGCTTGAATATATGGCTTATAAAACAACAAAATGATGATAACTTTTCACAGGAAAGTTGTACGAGTATTATGTCTTGGGAGCAAATGTGTATTTTTATGTGAACTACAATCGCTCTTAATATAGTAGGCCTGAAAAATAGATATTTTTCAAAATATGACAGAAATTCTGATTTTTGGCTTTTGTTTCTTTAAAAGCGCTATATCTCAAAAAATAGAAGAGATAGACAAATATAATCTTCCACAAAGTTTGAATGATTTTGTTGTTCCATAACTTTGTAGAACATTTTGTATTTCTATCTATCAAAACGAAAAAGTTTGATAGTAAATTACTTTATTGGTGAAATTAGGCGTATAGGACATTTTTGCTAACAACGTGGCATTAGCTAACTAAAATTTGTTCAGAAGACATCAATACGCTATCTCTTATATTCTTTGAGTTATTAATTTATTCCACCTAATTTTTCGCTCTGGACCACAGTGCAATGGTCGATTGGATGACCGGCCATAGCTCGCTGGTAGTTGCGGGTGACTTCAACGCCTGGGCGTTGGAGTGGGGCAGACCCAAGGGTGCAGATTTTGCGTGAGGCCTTGGCTAGGCTCAACGTAGACCTAGCCAATGGAGACACTAATAGAACTTATCAAAAACGGAGCGGAGTCGATTATCGACGTAACGTTTGGCAGCCCTGGGCTGTTGAGCACCTGGAGAGTGGAGGATGGCTATAAAGGGCAAACACAAAATTATTGCGACACATTCAACAGGGCCTAACTTTTTTACCATTGGGTAAAAATCAACCAAATTTTGCACACTTTCCCATCTATGTGTATTGTTTACATGCTGTCAAACTCAAAGGCGTGTTTTTCGATTCAACGAAAATGGAGGTGAACCAACGCGAGTCGTTAGAACAAATTCTTTCCAAACACCTGGAATTTCCTGACCTGTCGCACCGGCAGTTGGGAAAAATGTTGAACATTCACCATTCAACCGTCTCCAGAGTGTTGAAGCGGTTCCAGGAGTGGTTGACGTTGGACCACGGCAAAGGAGCTGGAAGAAAACCGTGACCGGAGAACAAAAAGACCGAGGGATAGGTGAAGCTTTGGTGGATGATTAAAGCAAATCCCAACGTCTCAAGCCGTGATTTGGCTAAAAAGATCGGCATGTCGCAGAGCTACGTCCAGAATGCAAAGAAGAGAGCTGGACTACATACATACAAGGTACAGAACTTCCCAAACCACGATGAGCGGTAACAATCGACGGCTAAAACTCGGGCACGGAAGCTCTACGAGAAGATGCTGACAAAATATGGCTGCTGTGTGATGGACGACGAAACGTATATAAAAGCCGATTTCAAGCAAATTCCGGGGTTGGAGTTTTGCACTAGCAAGAGCAAGTTCTATGTGGACGACCAATTTAAGAAGAAGAAAATGTCGAAGTTCACCTCCAAATATCTCATTTGGCAGGCCATCTGCTCTTGCGGACTGAGGAGTGGGCCTTTCGTGTCAAAGAGCACAGTAAATGGCGAGATCTACAAATCTGAGTGCCTCGAGAAGCGCCTTTTGCCGTTCTTTGGCCAGATTTGGCATCATGCCACTATTCTAAAAGTGTCCTGGAGTGGTATGAGGCCAATTCTGTCCATTTTGTTCCAAAGGGCATGAATCCGCCAAACTGTCCGGAGCTGCGCCCGGTGGAGCAGTACTGGGCAATGATGAAGCGGGAACTTTGGAAGGGCAAGAAGACAGTCAAAGACGAGAAGGACATGTTAAGAAAATGGAAAAAAAACTGAGAAACTGGTACCGGATGACACTGTAAAGACTTTGATGGAGGGCATCAAGCGAAAATGCGTTCAATTTTAAACTCAAGGCTTCATCAATTAACTTTTCTTTTGATTTTTGAAGTAAATATATGAATAAAACTACCATAACATTTTAATTTGATTCTAAACATTATAAGAAAATTGGCATGACATTTTCGGTGTCGCAATAATTTTGTGTTCGCCCTTTACTCAGAGCGATCACCTGGCGGTTCGCTATGATGCTATGCACAAAGCACTAGGCAACGTGCAGATGAAAAAAAGCTTTATCCTATAAAATCTTTCGTCCGCAGATGGAGGACGTCGTACTTCGATAAAGAAGTATTCAAAGAGACACTTCAGCGGAAACAGAGATTGACCGTTACCCAGAATCCTTGCGGTGATCAACTCGTAGCACTACTTACACGAGTATGCGCCGTAATCAGGCCCAGGAAAGTCAAACCTAGGGATGGAAAAATCACCGGTTTATTGGTCAATAGAGACCTCCGAAGAATCTTCCACCGAGCTAGAAGGAGCAACCAAAGAGCGCGATCGGATTTTGAAATAACGGAGCGTCACGCGGTGCTAGCCACCGCTAAGGCTGTACTTAAAAAGAAGATTAAAGCCCGCAGACGAGCCTGCTTCGAAGGCCTGTGCTCGAAAGCCAATGGGGTGACACCTATCGGGTGGTCATGGCTAAAACCAAAGGCACGACAACTCCAAACGAGCAATCGCCAGAGCTACTGCAGGTTGTCATTGGGGGACTATTTTCAAGCCATGGCCAGAGACCCTGGCCTCCTTTAGCTGCAGAATTGACAGAATTGCAGACAATGGCTCAGTAGATGAAGGGAATGAGGCGACTGTTACAAACGAGAACATCAGTGCGATAGGCAAGTCGCTGAAGGTAAACAAAGCGCCAGGACCTGACGGTATTCCGAACCTGGCCATCAAGACATCTATTTCAATGGCGCCCGGAATGTTCAGGACGGAAATGCAAAGATGTTTAGACGAGGGTGTCTTCCCGGACGCCTGGAAAATCTAGACTCTCGTATTGCTACCGAAGACAGGAAAGCCACCATGGAATCCATCGGTATTTAGACCTATCTGGTGATCTGTCTAAAAATCAGTTTGGTTTTCGAAAAGGGAAGTAGACGGTGGATGCCATTCTGTCCGTTACCAAGACGGCTAAAGTGACAATCCAGCGCAAGAGGCGAGGAGTACGCTACTGTGCAGTTGTCAGCCTTGACGTGAGAAATGCGTTCAATAGCGCCAGCTGGGTGGCCATAGCCGACTCGCTCCAACGCCTCCACGTTCCGGGGTACCTGTACGAGATTCTGAAAAGTTAGAGGTAGGCCAAAAGCGTGTTCAGATCACCGCAGAAGTCCCACAAGGTTTGATCCTGGGCCCAGTGCTATGGAATACGATGTACGATGAGGCACTACGGCTTGAGTTCCCGAACGGGATGAAGATTGGCATCGAATGCTTTCGATTAATAACCAATTGCATTTAAAACACTGAATTGAGAGCAATAACCTTATTGTGAAAACAATACGCTTGCTAAGATAGCAAAAAGTTGGGTGGATCCAAGGTATGAGTCGCTTAGAATAGTGTGCCAGGCACGCCATAGTAGACAATCTTACACCATAATAGAACAGCGGTGGTACACTTTTGATATTTTTACTTTTCGAATATGTAACCTAGCAGCCCGGGAAAATTGACGTTGTAAGTTTTGTGGTGGTGTTATGATTTGATTATTTCGTCACGAAAAAGACATAATTTTTCGAAAAAAAATTACTTTATGTGAACTTTTGAGCTAACTTGTTTGTTGAGTCGAAATCTTGAATGGAAGAAAAGATGAGGTAAGTGATTAGATTAGCAACTCGTTACATGATATCACTTAGCATCTTTTATTAAAAGCACTCTTTTGGGACAAATTGAAAGCAAAACATGGCTCAGCTAACCATCGAGAGGATTCAATAGACTGAAGAAAACATCCGGATCATGGCTGATAGCCTTCGAAAAGAAGTTAACATCGTTTTTCAAGCGTTTGTTGATTGTTAACCATTGACCTAAATGAAAGAAAGAAACTAATGTGCGATTCATTTCAAATGTTTAATTTCACTTCTTAGTAAAAGTTCTTATTACATTATGTAGCTTAAATAGAAATAATTTGGAGATTGCAATATACTACTTGTTGTTGAGTATTCTACTGATTTCCAAGCTAATAGAATGTTCTACGGTTTCCAGGCGTAGCCAAAACATAAAGATTGAACTGTCAAATAACCGTGGCACACATGAGCAGCTATTGACACCACGATCGGAACATCATGGCTCAATGTGCCATTTGGAGGCACACAAGAAAACATGGGCCAATGAGATATTGTGCTGAGCGACTCACCCCTCGGATGGAGCAAAATCAAAACTGTGAACCACCCTCATGCTCTGTTGCTTGATTACATCACGCTGATTCACTTTCAGTACAGTTCATGGTCATCGAAACCAAAATACTCGTATCTCGTACTGAAATACAATATACTTGCCTGAGCCATCTTCACCCTTTTTAAGTAGCAAATAGCATTTATTGAAAGAGAGTGTCTGCAAAAATAAAAACCCATTTGTACTTGTATCAAGCAAAATAGAAATCAACATATTTTTCTCGTATGTAATCCAACGAAGTTTAAAACTTATCCGTAGAATCCAACCTGCTTCCAAACTTAGGAATAAAATTTCCATACCCATTTTCAGCAAGTTTAGCACATCAACAAGTTCAGATTGTCAGCACTGTGCAAATTGCAAATGAGGCGAAGCATGATTGCAGCGCAAAAAAAAAATTATCATCGTTTCAAGTAGAAAGCAGATCCCATTGTCTTCAATTACAATCACCTTCAAGGCAACAGTGCGCTTGTTGCGCGGGTTGTTCGCCGGGAAAAATCGCTTCTACCGCCCGCCACCTCCCCATCCGGCAAAGTGCTCATCTGGTTGTCTGTCAGCCCGTCTACTTGCATGGTAATAGTGCACAATGATAACAAACGAGCGAGGGATTTAGAGGGGGGAAATCCACTGGAACTGGAAAAACTCCTGCACTGAAATGTAGTACAACACGGATTTGTTCTGCACTCAAACCATTTGTCTGCTGGCTTATTCAGAAGTTTCTTCATTCAACTGCAGTATTGTTGCGACATGATCACTAATGACAAAACATTTTTCTCCGGACCGGAGGTGAATTCTGCTGTGCACACGTTTTAGCGAAGTGGATACTACTTCTATCGGAGGCCCAACTCTATAGATCAATTCATTAAGTGATGACAAGTTAGAACAGAGGGCTGTAGCCAAGGAGGGAGAAATTCATTCGCGTGCAAGATTTCAGCCGATTCCTTTTTGACGTCGGACTTACACTTACTGTACGTCGCTCTTTTTCTATTCCTATTAGTGTTACGCAGGTATGGAGATTTTGAACATTTTGTAAATCTTCGTCATTAGGTGGCTAGCGGCGTCACCCGTCGTTCAAGCGATTGCCATGAAGTGAGGGTTCAATTCCCGCCCCAGCCTGTGGAACTTTTTGCAAAACGGAAATGTCCAAACTGGTCCACTGGATGTTAGGTTAAATTGTTCGTTGTAATTCGCTCTATGTCCAATGCTCAGTCTGAACAATCTCGAGTTGAAGACGGTGTAAATTTTTATTGTAGTATTACGTGCTGCCAAACACCCACGCTGTCCTGCAGCCCAATAAGACTGACAAGAAAATTTCAATCGCGAACCATGCTCCCTCCGTGACTCGTATCGCTGGTTGATCACCTTTTCGTGGTGCGTTACGGGGTATCAGATCTACCACCGAACCCTAGTATGAATTAATTAAAACTAGGGAACATATTTGTTTTTTTTGTAGTCAAAGGAACGTATAATAGTCCTTATAACATTTTATGTCTTGGGAAAAGCGACAATACTCGGATTCGTCCACCGAGGATGAGCTTGGAATGAGGAAAACATGGTTAATCTTCATTTATGTGAATTCTCATTTTCTATTTGATGTTCTAAAGTTTGAATTGGTTAGGACTAGGGTTCTGATGCATGGTTAATGGCGGAGTCATTGTTTGTTTTGTTTGCAATGAACTCGGTTTTGACTGATAAAAGGGGTCGCCTTTGAAGAGTGCTCTTACTCCTCAAAGGGTTTAAATAGCGGAAACTTTCAATAGAACCTAATTCATTGCTAACAACAAACAATGAAAACTGTAATAACACCGAATACTTAATCCTTTCTCAATAGTGATGAAGAAACTCGACATGCACTAAACAAAGGATACGGGATATACTGCAATAGATCAAATTACTGGTCGCAGTGGTTCATGTTCCCTACGTAAACACAGGATCCATTTAACACATACAAGCACGTTGAACATTCAACAAACAAATATTATTAACAGTTAATTTGAGCCGACCTGCAGTTTCTATACATGTTAATGAAGAACCAGTAGTAAAGCCTCAAACACGTATAGCATAGTGTTTCATGGTTCCTTAGACGTTTGCATTAATAAAAATGGACAACAATTGCCGATTTTATTGAGTACACCATCACCCGCACTGTTAAAACTAGCCATGCAGCATCAATCATAGTAACCCATGAGTCAGCAGACAAAATTTGACAGCTCTATCAGTCGAACTCTAACCGTGAAACAGTGAAGCAACTCTGTCCAGAAGTGTGCGCGTTCAAAGAACGGCACCCCACCGCGTCGAAAACGGACATCGTGCAGCACTTTGTGTACGCCGGATACACCCGTTCCGGCATCTACAACATCTTGGCACTATTAGACAACAATCAGAACATCGAAAGAAAGCCCGGTTCCGGACGTTCCTAAGCGACAAGATGCTCCAAAGGATGCTGAAGAGGAAGTCCGAGTGAAAAGTGGCGCTTGGCGTGGAGGTTGGTTCAACCGGCCAAACAGTGAAAAAGTACCTGACGAACATAAACATATATGCCAGGAAGCGAAAGTCACGTCCACTGGTTTCGGAGCTGCAGGCAATGACGAAAAATATGAATGGCAATGAATAAGATAGTCAACTCGATTTTCCCGGGCGAATCGCGACATGGCGGTGGTGATAGACGACGAGACCTATCACACCCTGGATGGCAACGACTGGCAGGGCACTTCGTATTTTACGTCTCCTACTAAGGAAGTGAGCTCCGAGGTGAAGTTCATTTCACACACCGAGTTTCACAAGATGGTACTGCTGTGGCTGACAATCAGTGAGAAGGGGATGCCAAAGCCACTCTTCTTTCACTCCGGTGTGGCCGTGAGCGGAAATTTATAGTACGAAATGCCTGCCGGAAGTTGCGTCGTTCATTAAGAAACAAGGGCGAAGACGCAGTGTTCTGGCCGGATCTGGCGTCGGCCCACTACTCGAAGCGATCGTTGGAGGAGATGGAGCGGCTTAATATCGATGTGATACCCAAGTCGGCCAACCCGCCACAACTGCATCGCATGGAGAATTTCTGGGGCAACTTCAAGCGTAAAATCTCCTCCAACAATTTTGTCGCAAAAACTGAGGAGGAATTGATAAATTAAACGAAGGAAGAACTCAAAACCATGCCTACACGCATGTTTTCGTCCGCCATGGCGAATTTTCCGGTTAACTGCCGGAAAGCCACTCGCAAGGGCGTAGAATTTGTTTGCAAGTCAGCTGTCTTAGGTTTTTTTTATCATCGTCCAAAAAAAGGTCAATTTTTTACTGCAAACGTTAAAAGTTGTGACCACCGAAGCGAAGCAGGGGTTTCATTGCTTTAAGCACCCTTTACTTCCTTCAATCAAGATTCTCGATGTGCAAAGGCTAGGACAGTGTCGGTTAGTGAGGGTAAAGAGAAATTTACACGCTCAGACTCGTTCCGTGTGACCTTATCTAGTGCAGCCCTCCCTAAATACTTCTAGTTTTGAAAATTTCGACTACCTCCGCGGTTGTTCGTACCTCGGGTCATGATTTGCCAAAAATGCAATTTATAGCAAAAAGAAATAGAAATTAATAGCAATTTCCATTAATGTGGCACCTCGTTGCAGCAATCATTTCCTTCGATGGATTATTTTCCAAAGGTCAGGATCACTGTTCGGCAGTGGAATTGTCGAAGTTTGATTCCTAAATTGGAATTATTCAAATTTTTAGCTCACACTGACGGTTGTGATGCATTTGCTCTTTGTGAAACATGGCTCTCTTCTGAAATCAATCTTCCTTTTCATGATTTCAATATAATTCGTCTTGATCGTGAGGATTCACGTGAAGGAGGAGTACTTTTGGGAATCAAAAAGTGCAACTCCTTCTATAGAGTGAATTTTCCTCTAACTCTAGGTATTGATGTTGTCGCATGTCAGGCTGTTATTAAAAATAAAAGCCTTTGCATTCCATCTGTATATATTCCTCCTAGAGCCTGCATTAACCGAAAACAACTTTCAGATATTTGATCGGTTATTCCTTCTCCACGGTTGGTCATGGAAGATTTTAACTCTCACGGTACAGGCTGGGGAGAACTGTACGATGACAACCGGTCTTCCCTGATATATGACCTCTCTGACAACTTCAATATGACAGTTCTTAACAATGGAGAAATAACACGTTTGGCTGGTTCATCCTCAGTTGGCAGTAGATTAGACCTTACACTTTGTTCGAAGGGGTCTAAGATCCAAGATCCCCACAGCATTTGCTCCACACAAATATCGATTGCCACCGTGTTCAATCCATCGGAATCCATCAGCGTCGCGTATGATCTTACCCGTTACATCGGTTGGACAAAGTTCAGGACAGCAGTAGATGAAGCCGTAACGACGGTAGAAGAGCTTTCACCGCTGGAGGAATACAACTTCCTCTCCAACCTGATCTTAGACAGCGCGCTTCAAGCTCAAACTCGACCAATTCCAGGAACGTCATTTCGCAGGAAACCTCCTTCTCCATGGTGGGATCAGCAATGCACCGAGGTTTACTGTAAAAAGTCCGACGCGTTTAAAGTTTTCCGTAGACGTGGAACACCTGAGCACTTCGAAGTACACACGGCTCTCGAACGCGAACTTAACAGCCTCATCAAGGCCAAGAAACGCGGATACTGGTAAAGATTCGTGGACGGGCTGTCGCGCGAGACGTCGATGAATACTCTTTGGAACACGGCGCAAAGATTGCGTAACCGAACTACGAACAAAGAGAGCGAAGAGTACTCGGACCAATGGATCCTCAAGTTTGCGCGAAAAGTTTGTCCAGATTCTGTGCCGGCACGGATCATTCCTCGCGAAACCACGAATTCGAAAGATGAGATCAGCCAACCCATTTCAACTACAGAGTTCTCTCTCGCACTCCTTTCGTGTGGCAATACGGTTCCAGAGGCTGATAGAATCAAGCTTGCTTAAGAACCTTCCAGATGTAGCTAAGAAGCGCATGTTGAACTATTGCCATTCAAAAACCTGGTAAGCCCGCGTCCGACCACAACTCCTATCGACCCATCGCGATGTTATCTTGTATTCGAAAGTTGTTGGAGAAAATGATCTTCTTCCGTCTGGACTAATGAGTTGAGACGAACAACCTGCTTTCAGATACCCAATATGGTTTCTGTAGGGGTAAGGGAACGAACGACTGTCTCGCGTTGCTTTCCACAGATATTCAGTTAGCTTTTGATAAAAAAGAGCAAATGGCTTCTGTATTCTTGGACATAAAGGGGGTTTTTGATTCAGATCTGTTGAAGATCTTTCAGATAAACTCCACGCTTGTGGCTTTTCACCAATATTGAACAATTTTTTGTACAATTTGCTGTCAGAGAAACATATGAGCTTCTCTCATGGAACAGCTTCACGACTTAGCTACATGGGTCTCCCCCAGGGATCATGTTTAAGCCCCCTTTTGTATAATTTTTATGTCAAAGACATTGACGGTTGTCTAGGTGACAACTGTACGTTGAGACAACTTGCAGATGACGGCGTAGTGTCTGTCACGGGACCCAATGGGGTCGATCTGCAAGGACCCTTACAGGATACCTTAGACAATTTGTCTAATTGGGCTCTAGAGCTAGGTATCGAATTCTCTACGGAGAAAACTGAGTTGGTAGTTTTTTCTAGGAAGCATGACCCAGCACAACCTAAGCTTCAAATTTGGGGTAAGCCGATCAACTCATTCTATGTCCTTTAAATATCTTGGGGTCTGGTTCGATTCTAAGTGCACCTGGAGATCCCATATTGAGTATGTGAAGCGAAAATGCCAGCCAAGGATCAACTTTCTTGCACAATTACCGGAACCTGGTGGGGAGCTCATCCACAAGATCTTCTAACGTTGTACCGGACAACGATTTTGTCGGTTATGGAATACGGTAGTTTTTGTTTTCAGTCAGCGGCTCGGTCGACATCATCAAACTGGAACGTATTCAGTATCGGTGTCTTCGTATCGCGTTAGGTTGCATGCACTCGACTCACACCATGAGTCTTGAAGTACTGGCTGGCATGTTGCCACTCTCGGATCAGTTTTCAGAATTATCTCTCCAGCTCCTCACCAGATGTGAAGTTATGAACCCTCAGGTAATCGAACATTTTGAGAAGCTCCTTAAGTTGAATCCTCAAACCCGCTTCATGACCTTGTACCATTTGTACATAACACAGGATGTCAGCCCTTCGCCGAACATTTCCAATCGTGTTTGCTTCTCCGATTTCGACAATTCGGTTCATTTTGATTTATCCATGAAGCAGGAGCTTCGTGGAATCCCAGAGCATCATCGTCCTATGATTGCTCCGGTGATATTTGCTGCAAAGTTTGGCCAAGTTGATTCCACCAAATCGTTCTTCACTGACGGATTATTGATAGAGGAGTCAGCAGGCTTTGGAATATTTAATAAAATTTATAGCGCCAACCGTAAACTTCAAGCTCCTTGTAGCGTATATGTTGCTGAATTAGCGGCAATACACTTTACGCTAGAAATTGTTCAGTACTTCATTTTCACGGCTACTCTTAGTTCTATAGAGGCCATTCACTCCTTGAGGCCGGTAAAGCACTCCTCGTATTTTTTCATGAAAATACAGGAGCTTCTAAGTGCTTTATCTTCGCGTTATTTTATCATCACCTTTGTATGGGTCCCATCTCATTGTTCAATTCAGGGCAATGAGAAAGCGGACTCGCTTGCAAAGGTGGGCGCTATGGAAGGCGATATTTGTGATCGACAAATCGCCTTCAACGAATTTTTTCCTATTTTTCGTCAACAGTCACTCGTCAGCTGGCAGTATAAATGGAGTAAAGGAGATTTGGGGCGATGGCAACATTCTATCATCCCAAAGGTGTCGAAGAAATCTTGGTTTAGGGGGATGGATGTGGGTCGAGACTTCATTCGTGTCATGTCTCGCCTCATGTCCAATCATTATTCTTTGAACGCTCATTTATACCGGGTTGGGCTGAGCGACAGCAATCTCTGTGAATGTGGACAAGGCTATCAGGACGCAGATCACGTTATTTGGTCTTGTGCTGAACATCGTGGAGTCAGATCTGAGCTTTATGATTCCCTTCGGGCTTGAGGTAGACAACCCAATGTGCCAGTTCGAGATATTTTGGCTCTGCGTTACCTGGAGTTTATGAAACTTATTTATGTGCTTTTGACTAACATTAGCCTTAGATTGTAGTTAGTTTAACCTGTATGTTAACTATAAGTCTTTGTTTGTGTTTTTTTTTCTCAAAAATGTTCTAGTCAAAAGAAAACCAAAATGTGTATAGTTATAAGTGTTAAGCCAAATCCGAATTTAAAATAAACATGCTTTGTAAAATATAATTTATATTCCCACCCATTTTAACACCCGTTAAATTGTTATTCCTATTAACCTCGAGATGGCCGCGAGTAATTGGTCCTATCCCCTTAACGATAGTTTTAAGATAATTCTTGAATACAAATATGAAAACTTGGCTCTGTAAAGTTGATTCGATTGAGTCTGTAGAAATAAATGATTTAATAAACAAAACATCAGGGGCATTGTAATCTATTTCCATTGATAGCCTAGCAGTGGAGGGCGAAGTGCTCCCCCTATGCCTTATTCTCGCTAAAACCTACTGTTGCTTAGCAGAAAAAATCATATTTGGCTATCCTCACTTTTACGATGATACCAACAATGTTTTACGAGAAGCCACGGGTTTTGACTTACCAAATATTGTGAAACTTCTTCTTCAGATAAGCAACATGTTCATTTCTTCACGGATGGTCCCAGAGCAAACCAGGAAGAGGTCATTGAAGGTAGCTTACCAACTCAGTGCAGTTTTTCGCGGCGGAAGCAGCTGCAACCGCTGTTCAGCGTGCGTAAGGAATACCTACTGTTATCTTTACTCATTCTGCCAGCTGTGTCACTGCTTTAGCAAAAGGAGATTCATTTAACGTGTTGAAGAAGGTGCACTCCAAAAAGACATCACAATCTGTTGGAACCCCAGACATTCAAAGATCCTTGGAAATGAGGCTGCTGATAGAGCAGCTGATCGAGTTAATTGTCAACGATATCCCCGCTAGAGATGTCATTCATTGGGTGTCACAACTATTCTCTGACTGTTTTCAACGATTCTGGGAAACTCACCGTCCAACATTTCTACCGAGAATTAAAACAACGATTGAGAAATGGTAAGATTGCCACGACCACCAAGAACAACGAGTACCCACGCGGTTTAGAATTGGACATACGAAACTTACTAAAACAGACTTATTTAATCGTAACGAATCGTCAATATGTGGTATTTGCCAAACCGAAATAACCACAGTTCACGTTATACATAATTGCATCGAAAACGACAATATTCTTCAAAAAATCAATATTATTAACAACATTGAAGTAGCGCTTAGCAACTTAAAGCGTGATACGATCAAAATTTGGTCGACTTAAAATTAACACATTTCCTTTTATCGTGCAATAAAAAATTTTGCACACCCCTCATAATGAAAAAGTGAGCATGTTGCATCATGCCTCTATTTTGACTTTGAGATTAGCACTTCAGTTATTAAAATGTCGTCGAAGGACGAGAAGCAACGTATCCATGTTTTGCACGTGCATGGCGAAAATCCAAACTACTCTCATGCCAAGTTGGTGAAATTGTTGAATGTGGACAGGAATTTTATATAGCAATCGGACGAGGAAAGGTGGCAAATATTTTCAAGCACATTAAACTGTCAAAGTTTGCGAAGAAATATCTGACGTCGCAGGCAATCTGTAACAGTGGCTTGAAGAGCAACGTTTACATTGCGACCGGAACCGTCAACCAGGAAATTTATCTGAGCGAGTGCCTACAAAAACGTTCACTGCCTTTCCTGAAGCGGCACAATTGTTCCGTTCTGTTATGGCCGAATTTGGCATCTTTCCATTACGGAAAAAAGGCCATGGAGTGGTATGCTTCCACCAACGTTCAAGTGGTGCCCAAGGACAAGAACCCTCCCAACACGCCAGAGCTCCCGCCCAATCGAACAATATTGAGCTATCGTCAAGCGGAACCTTAACTCAAAAAGCTGTTGTGAGCGAGAAACAGTTTTTATTTATTTATTAATTTATTATTGATTCGTCAACAGATAAAAATGTTTATCCCAATGACAATAAGATAAAATCAGTTCAAGGTAAACTGGCGTTCTGCGGCGAATGAAGTGGAAAAAGAGTAGTACAAAATCTTATGGCAGGTGTTAAACGAAAGATCCAGCAATTCAGATTCGGTTAAAAGGAAGCTTAGCTAAATATTATTAACTGATTTTGTAAAAGAATAAAAAATTGACTTATTAATAACAAATTTGATCGACTAACACACATTACTGTTTGACCAAATTTTAATCGGAGCACCGTTCAGATAATGAGGAAATTAAACTTATTAAGTTCTTACGGAAATGTGAATTATTAAAAAGAATTTGAATTTTTTTTTTGTAATCCGAACAAATTTTAGAGACGCAAATAAACCCGTCTGGTGTTGATCCTCTTTAAAAAACAAAAAAAAAACATATTGATTGTTGGCTATACCGAACCGGTATTGTTACGTGAAGCCCACTATCCCTTACATTTGCTCTTTTTAACGAATTATCATCACAGTCGCTTGTCTAACGATACTGTAAGAGTAAAGAAATAAGAATACACACTGCCAATCTAAACACTAATGACAAACTAAAAGTTTGGAAGTGGTTGTGTCGCACCATAACCGGCTAGTAAACGAGCTTTTGATTACAGCAACCGACGTATTATGGTTGATTGTTTTTGAGAGCGGATGGGTAAAACTTTGGGGCAGGTTGAGGCTGCTATTGTCAGCAAATCATAAACTTGCCTTTTTCATATCGCCTTTTCACATATGAACGAAATCACATTCATACAATGTAGTGAGTTTAAGTAATGATTGCTGAGCTGAAGAAAACATCATGATCGTAAACCATTTGTCATGCTTATAATAAGTAGGTTCCTATAGATATACAGTGTGTCTCACAATAGCTCACAGGCTTGGTTTATTTCAGCTGGGTAATTTTAACAGCGGAATTGATTAAATCCGTTTTGAGTGTATTCTTTTGACAGCTTATCGCTGAAGATAAGTAAGCGATTCCGTTTGTTTACATTTATCAAATTTATCAAATCAAATATTACAATTACATCAGCAAAAGCTTAGGCCGTGTCGGATATTCAATAGCCTTAAGCCGTTCGGAGTGAGTAGGCGTTTTGTTTTTCGCACCTTGAAACGGTTCAAGGTAACTGGAAATGTCCATATTCAACACAAAGAAGGTGCCAGGTGAACTGCCAGAACGAAGAAAAAGATCAAATGTGTTAGGGAGCGAATAACACGTAATCCGGCCAGGCTCCTCAGACATGATCTGGAATGCAAGTCGTACAACAAACAACGGGTCGCGGGTTGACGTCAAAAGCAAGCCCGGGTCCAAAGAAGTAGACATCTTTTGGCTCGGCACGGCGATTGCGAGATTTTATTTTGTAACCATGAGGGGAATCCTTGTCCAGCACCAATGAGACCCCCCTCTTCCAATCGCCTCAGGGTCGCCGTGTGCGTTTCACTATCGCGTCCAGGAATACACTACAATGCTAAATACTGAACATTCACCCACTTTATTTTAAACTTGCGCTCAGGTACTCGCTTTTCCCAATTTCTTACTTCCTATCTCCTACCTCTTCCTTTACTCTTTCTCACACTTCTATCGTCAGGGCCCCTCTTCACGTTCCGCTACTTCGCCGCTGCTTCTCGTTGTGTCTGTCCGGGTTAAACGACCATAACGATACTCCTTCAGGTCTGGCGGATTCCCATCTCAATGGCATTCGCGTCGGCTCGAGTCGGCATTCAAAATGGCCACGTCTTCAACCCAGGGCTTGAGACGTCACTTGTCGAAGCTACTAGGACTAGGACGGTCGGGAGCTTGACCATTCAGGCCAAACCAAAGGCAAACTCAGGGGTCCTGGATGCTCTATCTTGGTCTCCTTCTCCACTTTACTTTCCTATCTATCTCGTATTACTTTCAGTATCAATTTTACGTCATTGTTGCGAGCGTGCTGCAGACTTAGTGGCCGATCAGCGATGGCGGTTTTTTTCTATCCTCCCAATTTCGCAATTTCGCCTCATCATGGCTCCCTTTACGCCACCATAGATGGCCGCCCACTCCTGATGTCCTGCGATGGCTGGTGGCAAATAGCGGAACTGTTGGTGTGTACCTGTTTTCCTCAAAGTGGGTGTTGGGTGTTGTCCAGAATATATTTTGTGATGTTTTCTTGGATTAATTTCAATTTCGATAGATTGATTCCCGATAATCTCACTCATCTTGGAAACTTCAACACACCACTGGTTACAATTTTCGGATGAAAAGTTCTTCCCCTTCAGGACAGTCATAATCAACAAAATGATCGTGTGTATGGCAAAAGTCTTGCCAATTTTTCACGAGATAAACTTGCTGTAGAACCCTATCAGAATGCATCAAAAATTATGGTATGGGTGAGTTTCACAAAAATTAAAATTTCCCCTTTTTTCAAAGAACCGAACTTAAAAATCAACACTGAATATTACATCGAGCAAGTTTCGAAGAACCATCTGCTTCCTCATGCTTCAATGTTGTATGGGAATACACCATATTGTTTCCAACAGGGCTCAGCTCCAGCTCACAAGGCAAAGAAGACACAAACGTGATGCGTGGATAATTTGCCGGATTTCATCGCAAGCGACGAATGGCCTGGATCTTCGCCGCTTCTCAACCCTCTTCACTTCTTTGTTTGGTGTTATACGCAGATAAAATGAAACACTGAATTTTCTGCGTTATCTAATGCACATAAAGGGAATGCTAGATTTGGCAGAAAATAATGGGATATTTCATGTAAATTTAAGCCAGATAACGCCTGAATCAAGCCTATTGTATGAAAGATTGCAAACAATATCGTTGTTCACGCTTCTTTGGCTTGGAATTACACGAGGGGAAATTTTACACGCTTGTTAAAATTAATTATTTTTTTCTGTGTATGCTTCAACATATAGGCTCAACGAAAGGGTGTACTTTAGATTGAATCATAAAACATTTATTTATTAATTTATTGTACACCATCTTCGACTATGTCGTACAGACTGATTACTTAGAAATAACTTAATCCAAACCTCTAATTCTAGCACAAAACACATTGTTAGACAAAATAAAATCAAATTCGTTACAAACATCGTTAAGGGATCGCAAACACAAGTTAAAACAATTAATGAATCCGAAGTTCGTTCTGTGAAACGGAATTGCCAGTAATGGGGAGTTTCGGAACCGACGAAGAGGGGTGTTTCACGGAATTAGTTCTAGGAGTTCGGGACAATTCACATGGCCCATTATGAGGTTGAAAATGAACAGCCGTTACAGTTTAATACGCCTGGCTGAGAGGGTTTCCAAATCAATCAACTTGCATCCGTCGGGATAAGCGGGAAGGTTGACTGGATCATTTCATGGGAGCCCACGCAACGCAAACCTCACGAAACTTTTCTGAACCCGCTCATTTGCAAGAGTATGCGTGACGTAAGATGGAGACCACACCGGTGAGGCGTATTCTAAGATGCTGCGAACTAGCGAGCAAAAAAGCGTATTAAGGCAATAAACGTCAGTGAAGCCTTAAGTATGACGACAAATAAATCCAAGTACAGTGTATGCTTTTGCAATAACAATGCTCATGTGCTCATTGAACCTCAGTTTCGAATCAATCGTAACACCCAGATCACAGATCGAACTTACACGTTCCAGAGAATCCGATCCCATAGAATACTGGTGCAGAATAACGTTGTTGCAGCGGGTGTAAGTTATTATTTTGCACTTTTTGTTGATTGTGCGCATGCCGTTGTCACCACACCAGGTTAGCAAACGGTTTATATCCTCCTGAACTTCAACACAATCGGCGGGGGAAATAATCACGTGAAAAAATTTCAGATCATCGGCGAATGAAAGTTTTGACGATGAAAGCAGTTCAAACAAGTCATTCACATAAATAATAAAAATAAGAGGGCCGAGAACACTGCCCTGGGGAACTCCAGATGGTATGTTGAAACGCACTGAATTCACAGTTACGAAAGCATCACGATTATACAGGTACGAATAGAGCCATTCAGTGATCCATGTTGGAAATCCTAGGTGGCTGCCAGCTGCGATTGGTTTACAAAGCTTTTGTGCAAAGTGAATAAGAGTTAATATGGTTTTTTCGAAAACATGTATCTCTCTGATCAAAACTAAATGCTATGATTCGATTGGTTTATTTGGCTGTAATCCCATTTTGTTTTAGTGACACCTATTTTGAGACACCCTGTAAGGAAGCAAAGGGATTAACGTCCAAATATTGTTCTTCTTGCAGATCAAATTAAAATTCATCAAATATCCCAGCTGATGCATGTACTCCTAAAAACCCGTCCTTTACCCTACACGGAATGCTAGATCTGGCATACATTCATGGAATATTTCATGTCTTTTTGTGCCAGATGTCGCTCAAATCAATTCTGTTGTATGAAAGAATGCTAACAATTTCGTTGTAAAAACACATCATTTTTTTGTGTGTATCTGCCAGTAATAAGCATGACATTGAAAATTTTAAAATGTTTAATTCAAAAACGTAACGCTCTCATTTTAGAAATTATAAAATAATACCCCAGAATGGAAGAGAAAAACGTATTTCTACGTTAAAATCAACCTACTTTTTGGCGTTTTCTGCCATTAACGCTTCAATACCATCCTCACGCCGAATCAATTAGGACAATATTAAAGTTCTTCTATTCTCGGAAATTGATTTAGCCACCATCTGCTCGAACGGTCATAAACTTCTTCTGGTTTGCTGTGCGATGTCATGCTTTTGCCAAGTTGCTTTCGCCAAATGAAAAGTAAAAGTTTGCCCGAAAACCAAACAGCTGTGACGTACCATCACGCCTTAGCGCCCCCGATTCGGTAGCAAAAGTTTGTCTTCCTCCAGTCCCAGTGGAGATCACCAGAGAACTGTTAGCAATTTTTATAACCATCACCTCTATTGTTGGGAGATAACATATCGTACACAATATCGTGGAGACACACTTTCTGTATCTACCATACATACAGACACACATCCTCACTGATGCAAAAAAGCATTATATAGCTAAGTGGCGAGTGTCAGCAGAAGCACTGCCGAACGAACGTTTTCCTTGTGATGGCCTCAGTTTAGCGAGACCAACCTTTTGATGGCTTACGCGACTCCTCACGATGGCTCTAGACAGATAACCGTACCGAACAGACTATTCAGGATGAAAGTAGCGGAAGAAGGGTCTTTCGTGTGTATAGAATTCAATAATAAAAGATGCGGAAGCATGTCACGGTAGGTAAGTGCTCCTGGATGCAGGACTCCGCATGTGGCCCGGCTGGAGATGTGGTGTGTCCCTACGTAACCTACGTGTCCCTGACTTTGGGGTCGTCATCACCGATGTTATGGAATGAAATGAGAAGCCTTGAAGTGCGGTGGGTTAACGAGGAACAGTCAGTATCATAGGGTATCTGCTGCAATAGTTGTGCATGTGTATGCATAAATATTGGTACACTAACGCTTCTAACGCGCCGCAATTGGAGGAGCGTTTACCCTATTATTTGAGAGGTATTTTGAAAATTATCAATATGCCATCAGACACACGCTTTAGAATAAATCTTTGTCCGGTTATGGGAAGTTGGATTGTAGCTTTCTCTGGAAAAATTAGTTCAGTTGGTTAACAATAGAAGTTTAAAGAGCTTTTTAATGAGTCCATTCAAGAAGTAAGTTGATTGAAACAGTCATAGGGATTCTGTTTGAGATTCAAACTCATAAACATATCATTTGACAAAGTAAATGTTGCATACAACTGGCAATGCTTTTGGTATTCACAATTTTCGAATATTGTTTATGTCATATTTCCATTTGATTAAACCGAAATTCAAAGAAAAATCTCAGAAGAACCTCCCGCAGCTCCGAAAACACAGAAGCGGTTGCAACGCATTCCTTTGATGATCTTACAACTTCGAACAAAAGGCGCCGATACAGAGAATTACGCCCGGTGACGATGTTTTCCCCGACGGCGTTCATGACCTACGGCAACATCACAGTCAGTTCCACACTCCACGTTGTCAGGCATTTTGCCTATCCTTAAGCTCATATTGAAACCATCGCGGCATCGCCAACCACTAAAGAGAATAGCTACCGACGGCGGCGAAAAAGCAACGGTCCGTGGTCCTGGTGGCCAACGCAAGGACGATGACGCTGATGAGGAGGTAAGAGTCGTAAATAATGTCATAAGCTCTTGAATGTGATTCACTCTGGATGGCAGGCGGTTGCATGTTCTACACGGTAGGTCACGTGCTACTACAGCCAGCACACTCATCCCTTGCCATTGGGAGGGGAAGGTGAGGTGGTAAGAAAAAGCTGCATTTAATATAACTTTAAGGTTTCCGGGGCCTTGCGTATTTAAGTCGGAAGAGGCGCAGCTACATACAGCGACCGGGGAAAAAAAAGTTGATCATACCGTAATGAATTTGAAAATGTTTACAAAAGTTATTGATTTGCAAAAAAGATGGCGTTGTGAATTCTAACAGGTGCATAAAATTTCCCCCCGTTTGTTTCCATGCCAACGGAAGCGTCAACAACGAAATTGTTTACAATCTCTCATGCGCCATACAACAAATGTTTGCAAAATTCCAGACAAAAGAGATTCAGGCGTTATTTGGCTTAAATTTACATTAAATATTCCATTGATTTCTGCCAAATCTAGCATTCTCTTCATGTGCATTAAATAACACAGAAAATTACATGTTTCTTTCAAGCTGTGTATCAACCATATCAGAAAAACTATTTTTATAGCTTCACTTTTTTGTAAAAACACTTAAATAAAAAGTTTTTAAGAGCGTAATTGTTATTTATATTCACACTTCACTTGCTCATCACTTGAACATGTTTATTAGCGTTTGACCAGACAAAATGAAGTTGAAAAAAAGGCGAGCGTTTTCTTGGTCGTATGCTAGGGATCATTATCTTGCTGAAAGGTGGAGTTGCCTTCCAACCCAATTTTCAGCAATGACTTCTCGAGATTTTCGCGCAGAATATCAATATAGCCATTTGCTGTCGTGATCCCATTGCTGAGCGACAGCTTACCCACTCAAACCACGAAAAAAAGCCCATACCATAATATTACTTTCAATGTGTTTCATGGTTGGCTGGAGATGCCTATCCTGCAGTCCTTCATCACTTTTGTGCCATACTCTTTGTCGCTGTTTCTTGTTGAACAGCTCAAACTTGGATTCGTCCGACCATACAACACGTTTCAAGAACTCCTGGAACTTAGTTATGTGGGTTCTGGCGAATTGGAGCCGTTGTTTCTGGTTAGTCCGCTCGATGAACGGTCGCTTACGCTTAATGGCTTTTCAATCCTTGCTCAGCGATGCGTCGACGGATAACGCGATTCAGTAGGCTCATCAGTAGGCACGCAATCAGTAGGCTCAGCTTCTCGAAACATTTCTCGGATGGTGATAAACGAACATTTTTCTCGGTCTCTCGGATGATTTTGAGCTCCTTACCTTACCTTACCAATCACACTAAGGCCGGCGTGGCCTCTGTTCTACACAGAAGTTGTCTCCATTCTATTCCGTCCATGGCTGTCACTCGCCAGCCTCGCTATCTGCGAAGAGTCCGCAGGTCGCCTTCTACTTGATCGATCCTCCTTGCTCGTTGCGCGCCTCTTCTTCTTGTACCTGTCGGTTCGTTTTCTAGAACCATTTTCACAGGGCTGTCGTCCAACATTCTTACGACATGCCCAGCCCATCGTAGTCGACCGATTTTCGCGATGTGTACGATGGGAGGTTCACCCAGCAACTGGTGCAATTCGTGGTTCATTCGCCTTCTCCACGTTCCGTCTTCCATGTGCACTCCACCGTAGATGGTACACAGCACCTTCCGTTCAAAGACTCCAAGGGCGCATTAGTCCTCCACTAGCAATGTCCATGTTTCTTGGCCGTAGAGAACTACCGGTCTAATTTATGTCTTGTAGATGGTCAACTTTGTGGTTCGGCGAACTTTGTTCGATGTTAGCGTCCTTCGGAGTCCAAAGTAGGCACGATTGACAGCCATAATGTGCCTTTTATTTCTCTGCTGGTGTCGTTATCGGTGGTCACCAATGAACCCAGATACACGAATTCGTCTACTACCTCGATTTCATCACCGTCGATCTGAACTCGTGCTAGGAGGCTAACATTGTCTTCTCGTGAGCCTCTTCCCTTCATGTATTTTGTTTTCAACGCATTAATCACAAGCCCAATCCTACCAGCTTCAGCCTTAAGTCTGATGTACGTGTCCGCCATCGTGTCAAAGTTACGTGCTACGAAATCAACGTCGTCGACGAAGCCAAATAGTTGGACAGACTTCATGAAGATCGTGCCACTCGTGTCTATCCCAGCTCTTCGAATCACACCTTCTAGTGCAATGTTAAACAACAAACACGACAATCCATCACCTTGCCGTAACCCTCTTCGAGATTCGAAGGGACTCGAGAGCGTCCCTGATACTCGGACGACATACATCACTCGATCCATCGTTGCTTTGATCAACCGCGTCAGTTTATCCGGAAATCCATATTCGTGGATGATTTGCCATAGCTGGTCTCGATCGATTGTATCATACGCTGATTTGAAATCGATGAAAAGGTGATGTGTGGGCACGTTGTATTCGCGACATTTCTGCAGCACTTGCCGAATCGCGAAAATCTGGTCCGTAGTAGCGCGGGCACCCATGAATCCCGCTTGGTATTGCCCCACGAACTCCTTTGCAATTGGTGACAGGCGGCGGCATAATATTTGGGAGAGCAACTTGTAGGCAGCGCTCAGTAGCGTGATCGCACTATAATTGCAGCAATTCAGCTTGTTGCTCTTTTTAAAGATGGGACACACTATTCCCTCCATCCAATCCTCCGGTAAACATTCCTCCTCCCAAATCTTGGTAATTACCAAGCATGCAGCGCTCTGGCCAGTGCTTCACCACCTTTGTTGGCTTTGTTGTTTTTCAACCGACCAATTTCCTCCTCAACTTCCTAAAGGGTTGGGGTCGGGGTTCTATCATCTTCTGCGCGTAATCCTAGTTTTATTACCGAGCCACTTTCGTTCGCTGTAACATTACCGTTCAGGTGCTCGTCGAAGTACTGCTTCCACCTTTCAATCACCTCACACTCTCCTGTGAGAATGTTGCCATCCAGGTCCCTGCACGTATCAGCTTGTGGTACGTAGCCTTTGCGCGAGCTGTTCAACTTCTCATAGAATTTGCGTGTATCGTTGGCACGGTACAGTGCTTCCATGTCTTCGCAGTCTCGATCTTCCCTCTAGCGCTTTTTCCTTCGAAGAATAGAATTTTGTCTGTTCCGTGCCTGTCTATACCGTTCCACATTCGATCTCGTACGGTGTTGCAGCATTCTCGCCCGTGCTGCATTCTTCTCCTCTACTAACTGCTTGCATTCGCCATCAAACCAGTCATTTTTCCAATTCGGTGCAGAAGTACCTAGTGTCACTAATGCAGTGCTACCAATAGCGGTATGAATATTTCTCCAGCCATCCTCAAGAGGAGCAGCGCCAAGCAGGGCTGCTTCTAGCTGTTGCGCGTATTCCTGGGCAACTCCGGTTTCCCGTAGTAGCTCAATGTTAGGTTGTGGCGTCCGAGTTCGACGCGTGTTGTACACCGTCGAGAGTTTTGAGCGCATACATACTGCAACTAGGTAGTGGTCCGAATCAATATTCGCACTGTGGTAGGTGCGAACGTTGATGATATCGGAGAAGAATTTCCCGTCGATTCGTTGGTCAAGTGATCTCCAAGTGGATTTGTGGATGTCTTTACGGGGGAAGAAGGTTCTTCGAACTACTAAACCACGGGAGGCCACAAAGTTCACGCATCGTTGGCCATTATCGTTCGATACCGTATGCAGGCTGTTAGGCCCTATTACCGGTCTGTACATTGCCTCCCGTCCTACCTGAGCGATCATGTCACCAATGACGATTTTTACTTCCCGCTGTGGGCAGCCATCATACACTTGCTCTAGCTGCGCGTAAAACGCTTCTTTTTCGTCATCAGGTCTCCCGTCGGGTGGACAGTGTACGTTGATGATGCTGTAGTTGAAGAATCGACCCTTGATCCTTAGCTTGCACATTCTAGCGTTGATCGGAAACCATCCAATCACGCGTTGACGCATTTTGTCCAGCGCTACAAAGCCGGTGCCCAGCACACAAGGACGATGATCAGTCACTCCTAACATGGAGAACAGACGCTGTTTTGAGCCGCCCCTAACATGGAGAACAGACGTTCAGGTAGACTGCACCCTTTGAAGAGGGCAGAGCTCCCCCTCTCCCCTTCCATGTCAGCATATGACCAAGGTCCCACCGGGGTTGGTTACCCGATCTTTCCTATGGTTACTCTACCCCAGTCAGCACCTCGGGGAGGTAGAGATAGGAGTGACTGGACAAGAGGCTAAGGATCGCAGTAGGATCTATTTTATACCTGCAGGTACGCGAAGTACCAATGGTACGCATTGTCCAGTCATTTACCGACCAATTTGAGCTCCTCTGTGATCCATTTTTCGTTTTCGTCCACGTTCCGGCCAATCTGCAACACTATCAAGAGGAAATTGGTGCTTCAGAAAATTCTTCTGAACTGCACCACGGCTCACTCCATGTCTCTCGGCAGCTGCGTGCTGGGTATGGTTCCGATTGCAAGACGATCAGATCGGGCACAATCAGATTTCGGACTTGTAGCGACCCATGTTAATCGCTTTAAAATCATTTCCACGTGTACTCAACACTTTTTTGACTTGCGATGGAGCTTTGAGACGGATGTAAACAATGAAACGTCAAAGCAGTGATTAACCATATACCAGTGGATTACCAGTGGGTATACCAGTGGATTCTACACGCAAAATTATTGAATGATCTTTTTTTTGTCCTACCTCAAACATACGATTATTAAGTATTCCAGCAGTGTAAAATTAAAATTAACGAGTTGATTGAAATATATAGGTGCACCTTGTCAAATGGGGCTAGAAAAAAAGTGAGCATGTGTGAATAGAATGGTTCTGTTATGTGCAGGACTTATGAAAAGAGATTTACTTACCTACGGCTCTGTTAATCTTTTTTCGTCGGTGTACATATACATTAATAAGAAATTGAAATCTGACGCTCGCTCGGAAGTAGTGACAATTCCGTCCGAATTTAATTTCTCATTAATATATGCACAGAAAAATAAAATGAATTGTAACAGACGCGTAAAATTTCCGCAATGCCAAGCAGAAGCAAGCGTAAACAACGAAATTGTTTGCCATCTTTCATCTTTCATTCACATCAAAAGAAGGGCTGTATTATTAGAAACAACTTTGTAGGAGACAATTTTGCTCCAAAACTTCAAACTTAGGCTGTAAACGTATCTTTACAGCTAAATTCGCATTCTGGACCACTGTGCATTGATCAGCAGGCTGTTGCCAGCGAGCCGATGGCTAGGCAACCGTTGCTAGGCATTGGTTATGCAGTCGTGTGTTAGGTAATCGGCTGACCAAGCCAGTCTGTGGTGAATTTGAACCTGGCTGGTTGGCGCAATCACGAAAAACAAAATAACGTGCTTGCGTGTGATCTAGTTGGCAGCCATCATTCGGTTAAAAGCTAGAGTAGTATAAACGGTTTAAGCCAGCCATTATCATCATCGCTAATGTGTGCTGATACATTTGTGTGAAAATGCATTAACTAGCAGCAATTGCATGAGTAGTAACCAGCAATTAGCAGATTCCAACTGGTTCCAGTTATCTGCTAACAACTGTGGCAAATCTGACGCTAGTATTACTGGGTAATAAATTGTCGCTACATACAGGGTGCGACAGAAAATAATGCGAAAATGTTCAAACTTGAATTCATTCGTGTAACTAGTGACTAATTTCTGTCGAAAGTGTATTTGTTTATATTAACTTTCAAGTGCTGCATCCAAACATTCTATTTGTTTTACTGCAAATTCGTCAAAATGTTCGCGAAACCAGTGATCACCAGTTTTTTGCTCGCCCAGAATAAGGCCAAAAGAGATTGCTAAGGTTTTAGGGTGCCATTTGACAACAGTTTACCGCATAAAAAAGTCCCTGCAGGATGGTCCTAAGCAGCGGAAGCCGGGAAGTGGAGGTCCACGCTTTGCACTCCCGCCGAACGTGATCAAATCGGTCCGTGCAAAAAATGCTCGCAACCCGGTGCCTTCCACAAAAAAAAACTTGCAAAGAAAGCCAATATTTTAGAGAAATCCATACGGAAAATCATCAAAGAAGATCTGCACACATCTTCCAGAACCAGAGTGAAACGCCACTTGATTACGGACCGAGTCAAGGAACTACGAGTGACTCGTTCCAAGAGATTGCTTTCCTTGATGAAGAAGGAAAAAATGATAATTATGTTCTCCGACGAAAAGCTTTTCAAATTGAAATTCAAATTTAAAACCAAACATCCGGCTGGTGTCATGATGTTTGACTTGGTGGCGTGCAACGTTTCGAAAATGCCGCCTGTTTTCATTGATGATGGAGTTAAAATCAATACCAAAGTGTATACCCTAGCAAAGTAAAATAACAAACTGATATCAAATAAGTAACAAGTTTCGTTATCTCAGATATCATTTTGAACTCACCTGTTATCGCATAACAAATATAGTTATCAACATTGACAATTTTTTTTATCATATGTTATCAAGTTTTAAAGACGATTTTTGACGAACGTTACTGAATTCTACCAGCATGCTGAAGAAATGCTGAATATTATCAGCATGTGATGGATATGAAATTGAGCTTCTTACTTGAAGTACTATTTCAGTTATTAGTATTTGAATTTGATATCATGTTGATAACATAACTTGAGATTATCTAAAGAAATTTGTTTATATCACAAAATTTGTTATCAAAATGAACTCCATCATAACAAAACGAGGTAATCTTGTGATATCCAATGAATATTGATTAAGTATCACTTTTGCTATTTTGGCTGTTTATTCAGCCTAAATGATAACATATTAAGTAATCAAACACTGATAATATAATATAAGAACTTGTTATCAATTTGGTATAAACCTTTGTTCGGGTATCGGTATTTTAAAGGACCAAGTGCTTCCCTGGGTGAAGGCCAACTTCTCCGAGGACCAAAACGTTGTCCTACAGAAGGATGGAGCGCCATGTCACACGTCCAATCAAACCCAACAATGGTTAAACGATAACATGAAGTTTTGTCCGAAGGATTTGTGGCCCCCTAGCAGTCCAGATCTTAATCCGTTGGATTATCCGATTCTGACATATGTTGAAGCACGAGCCTGCCAAACATCACACCCTAGTGTGAAAACCCTGAAGTGAACTAAACACGCACATGGCAGTCAATGTCGGAGGACTACGTCCGAAAGGCATGTTATTAATAAACATGAAGAACACATTGAATAAATTTGTTTAAAAGGACTTCATAAAGATAACTGGAATCGAAAATGTTGATATTATTGCTTGAATTAGTTGAAAATTGGACTTGAAAGAAATAGAAAAAAAATTCGCATTATTTTCTGCCGCACCCTGTATAAGTAAGGATTTGAACAGACCTTACGATAGCTCCAAAGAACACAGATCAAACATGGACCGTTATCCCAGCTAAAGAGTGTGTTTGATTGAACTTTTTCTAATATTGTCAGCGATGGTTAACGTTTTCAAACACGGAAATCGGAATCGGAAATAAATACGTTAACCCTCCGTTCATGTCTTCTACACCATGCCAAAACAAACATAAACCTTGTAAAAATCGTATGCAATTGGTACTGAAGGAATCCCTCTTGTGGTGATAGTGTTCCAACTAACTAAGACGACTAGTGTATGGGAATGCAATGTATAATACGAAATTCACGAGTGTACCGTTGGATTTTGAACCAAACCAATGTCGGCCACCTTTCGAGTATTAAAGCGATGTAGAATACGCAAGTTCAAATTATCGTTTAAATTTAGTACTAATCAGATAGGTCTCACCGGAAATTGTTGCTGATGTTCAGTCTTAATTTCACCTCCCTATGATATTGGGGTCAACTCTGACGCATGTCGCAACTCAAATGTACGCTATCTATTTTATTTTTTTTTTCTGACTTTCAGTATTCCACGGAATTCCTGGTTTTTGAATAAACAGATTTCAAAAAAATCAGTAGGCGGTTGTACAAAAAAAAGTGACACATAAGACATTCGGGTCAACATTGATCCGGATTTCAACCCTTCGTAGAATTTCAAAATTTTAATTTAGAGTCAATGTTTAAGCATCATGTGAAAGGTTCTGGTCTCAAAAATGCATTGGAATAAAAAAAACCACTTCCGTTAGCATTGTTCATCGCCAACCTGCAAGAAAGGGAAGGAAGGTTTAGTTTGGCTGTGTTAATAGAAAAGCATATAAAACATTCCAGGCTGTTTGTAGAGAATTGGCGTCTTCAACAAAGTTTCTCAATGCGTAACGAATCATCTTTTGATATTTTCATATTAGTTCCAAAACGTGCTGCAAAAATGGCGCTACAGTCTATCTTTGCCATATGAAGCTCTGGAGAGTTGCCGTCTTGGACAAAGTTGTTTGGAATATAAAATGTAGTCAGATTAATAGTCGTTATCAGATCAGTTGCATATTTAGTCGCAGAGATGGCGATGCAGTCTGTCTTTTTCAAATGAATTTTTAGAGAGTTTCCGTTTTGGATAAAGTTGTTTTGATTGTTTTATTGAATTATGTTTCGATATTTTCATATGAGTTCCAAAACGTGCTGCAAAATGGCGTTGCAGTCTATCTTTACCAAATGAGGCTCTAGAGAATTGCCGTCTTCAGCAAAGTTGTTGAGAATGTAAAATTTAGACATTTGAAATAATCAAATTAGTTCTAGATCGTTCCGCAAAAATGGCGTTGCAGCCTACACACTACCAAAACATCATGTAAACTTCTGTCCCCTGAGACCGACACATGCAAGCGTCCTTTAGCACATAAGAATGAGTTGAGTGAGATGAGAGAATAAATTCAATCAAACACATCTTCCGTCTAATTGCGTATTTGTCCGTTTCAGGAGACATAATATTACACTAATTCTCTCTTTACATTGCCTGACTTTTTACAAACATGAATTACGTCTCGTGTAAAATTCACAATTTCTAAGTGTGTATCTTTTCCAATCCTCCATCTTTGCGGCAAGATCTGGAACTATTATGATAATCTCACAAGACGATAAATGACATACTGAGAAACTTTGCGGAAGTCGATAACTCTCTAGCGCTTCATTTAAAAAAGATAGACTGCAGTGTCATCGTTGCGGATCTGGAAGTAAGATGATAACGTGAAAAGACGGAAGAGGGCATATGGTATCGACATGGTGGACTCTGGCTCATAAGGATAGGCAAAGTCTTGTCGAACCATCCAAAATAAGTGTTGTATATAATTGTTCTTCCATCGAACCAATTGAGTGCTTTACATTTCTATGATGATACATTAATTTTTTTTGCATTGACCGTTACTGATTAGTTTATAAAAATCGATTTGGCTTTAGTAAGTAATTGATTGTAAGGCCTGTACTCGAAAAAAATGCTCCAGACAAAAGTGTTCGCCAAAAATTTATTTTTAGTCGGATTTTCTGGAAACTTACAGGGAAAAAATAAATACATATGAGTTATGTTTTCGCATAATAAATTTATTTAATTTCCTTTCCATCGCTGAAAGTCCGCACCTGTACGACTCCTCATTATATTTTGTGCAATGGTGGAGCCGATCTTTTTGGTCACATTCATCCATTCTTTCTTCAACTCCAACTCGTTCTTAAGCACCTTGGACGATTTTTGAACTTTGGCCTTCATTATGGCCCAAAATCTTCCCACCGGACGAATCTCTGGTGAATTTGGGGGGTTGGCGGTTTTTGGTACAAAAACAACGTTATTGTCTCTGTACCAATCCAACGTCGATCGCACGTAATGGTATGATGCCAGGTCCAGCCAAAATAATGTCTCACCTCCGTGGTACAGCAGGAAGGGCAACAGACGCATCTTAAGGTACTCGGTGCTGTAAATTTCGCTGTTGATGGTAGCCGTTGTGATGTACGGTTTACTCAATTTACTGCATTGGCATATAGCCAGCCAGAGCAAGTATTTTTTGGCGAATTTGTCCATTGTCTTCTTCCGTATGTCTTCCGGAACATCAAACCGTGATTTGGCAATGTAGAACTCCTGCCCTGGTATCTGCTCTGCGTCTGCCTTGATGTAGGTTTCGTCATCCATAATCACACACATCGGTTTCATTAACCACTCTCGATACAGCTTCCTTACGCGGGATTTGGCCGCCGTGTTTTGTTGATCACGCCGGTTCGGTGCCTTGCGGACCTTGAATACACGAAGCCCAGCTCGTTTCATGGTTTGCTGAACAAACCAGGCGGAACACTTTACCTTGAGAGCCGCGTCGCGAATCGAAAGGTTCGGATTACACTTGAAATAATCCAACACCATCCGGGCCTTCACAGGGTCAGCTGTCTTCGATTTTCTTCCACTTCCAGCCCGCCGCTCGGTCGTCTGGGACTCCTTAAACGATTTTCCCATCCGAAACACAGTTGTATGGGTGATTCTCAGTTGTCTTCCGATCCATCTCATGGTCGTAGTCGGATTTTCCATGACGGCCCGCAAAATTCTCCGGCGATTTTCGTCTTGTTTCGATGATATCTTAATAACCACTGAACCGATTCATATGAAACATTCACTACCCAACCACTGTTTCTTATAGAATAGCTGAATAGCTTCTCCAAATTTGTTTGAATAAGCTCTAATTCAACACCGATGTTGTTGACCCAGATTTTCATAAAATTTTACCCGCGGACAAAAAAGATACACACGGATAAAAATGGAGCATTTTTTTCGAGTACAGGCCTTAACTAGCGGGTTTTTCTCCTCCGAAATACGTTGATTTAAAATAAAGCATACGCTGCAACTTAAGCGCATCTTAAATGTTAGTCTATGATTATAAACTTGACAATGCTGGATGAGTCTCTTCTAGATACAATCACCCTTTCAAGAATGAATTTATGATACAGCTGAAAATTTAAGGACGTGCTACGTCAACCAACCTCATGTTGTGCTCCTTAGCAACAGGTTCGTTCTAAAGCCTGTCCACTTTTAATTTTGGACACTTTTTGAATTATTTTTTGAATTATTTCACGGATCGCTGAAACGTGTCACTTATATGACAGCAGAAACTCTTGTTTACATTTTTGATACATGCAGTGAAATGGCGTCGAATCAGGTGGAAGTGCGAAAACGCGTTTTTTACGAACGGCAGTAAAATCTGAATTTATCGGTACGCAATCTTGCCAAGAAACTACAGTTACCGAAAAGTACCGTTTGTTGTGTTTGTAAATCATTTGACTAGCGCTTGACTTTGTATCGGAAGGTTGGAAGTGGACAAGAAGTTGGTAGCCATTATTGAGAAAAATCCCAATCTTTCTGTGCAAAATGTGGCTTGCAAAGTTGAAAAGTCAAACTCATACGTGCAAAAATGAAGTAGAGGTAACGACTGAAGGTGTGCAAAGTGAAAAAATGTGCCCAATCGTGATGACAAGCAAAATTTCACTGCAAAAAGTCGTGCTACGGAGCTTGACACAATTTTTTTTCTCGAAGACTTTAAAGAGCTTCTGGGCCTGATTTTATACCGCAATGCAAAGGAACGTCGTTGCTGAGCATTTCCGGATAAAAAAGATGTCCAAATTATCTAAACAGTATTGGATTTGGCAGGCCATATGAAGTTGTGGTCGAAAATCTAAAAGTCTCGTCTCTACCGGCACTATCAATAAGAACGAGAAAGAATGTCTGCAAAAGCTGTATATCAGAGGTCACAACTCTCCGGCTCTGATATGACCTCTTGTCACAATGCGAAATCCGTCCTGAAAAGGTATAAGGTAGAAGAGGTCCAATACGTGCCAAAAACAGCCAATCCACCAAACTGTCCAGAACTTCGCCCAATAGAGAAGTACTGGGATCTGGTTAAGCGGAAGAAGTGGGATCTAGGGAGAAAGCAAATGGTACCGATGATTTCAAGAGAAGATGGAGATTTCTCACAGCGAGCGCTATCTGAAGATAGCGTGCGGAACCTGACGGCAGGTGTACCACAGAAAGTTCGAGAATTCTACAGAGAGAAGGCTGAACATCTGAATCAACTGTTTCTTATGTAGATTCAACTATCTTATGGTTAAGTTAATAATCGGTTTTGTTGAATTATGTGTAAACTTTTTTTGCTGCTATTATTTTGGTGTTCGAAATTTAAACTGGACAGGCTTTAATCTTGATGTTACGTATTTTCAAAATATAAGATTAGCTCGGTAGATTTCACAGCTTACGCATCATTGGTGGCCTCCATTCAAAAGAACTGACCAGTCCAATAATTAAGTTGTCATTTACAAGAAATCATTCCAACTGTTTGGGGATTCTGCCCCTTAAAGTTAGTGCAGCCACAAGCTAGCCTACGTTCGTGATTAATGATGGTCATAAATCGACCAAACATTTCCTATCTATTCACCATCGCTTGAGAAGCGTGTTAAACCATGAAACTAAATTTCCTCAAACGTCCATCCAAAACCAAAACTTACCTTTATTAGCATCTTCTGGGTGCTGCCCCAGTCGTGTGACTGAGTATGCCGTCTAGCAGCAGACAGTGACTTAACCTTCTATCAATTTCACATAATTGAGTTCTCAATCCTTCTTTCTCCTAAGAAGCATCCCAGAAAATCCTCAACCGAACGGTAAACATAGCTGACAAGCCCCAAACACGAAACGTTTCGGCTCATTTCCAATGGCATCTGGAGGCAAATTTCCTAAACCAATTAACAAGCAGCCAACTACACGGATGTCTTTCCCCAAAACCGAAACACTTGACGGCTTCAGGCATGTGCAAAATTTCGAACTCCTCCTCGAGAATGCCTTATTCTCAAGCTGCACCGTTCCGCCAACCTGGTTGTATTTGGAAAATGGACCTCCATTCAATCTCACTTCAAGGAGAAACTATCGAAGCAAGTGTTTTCAATGATCGATAAAACTATTCCATTCACGACGGTTCTCGTTCTGGAAGCGATGAAAAAGATACCCCTCTATTGAGCAGCCCAGTCTCAAGAGTTGTGGGCATTCGATGTACAAAGTTTCCAGTTTGGTTGTTTAAATCTTTGAATGCTCGCAGAAGAACATTTCCCCGGATCCCTTCCACCGGTGTTTCAAAAATACATCCGACTTCAAGGACGACAGACTGCGGAGCACTTTATGGCTTTCTGTATCATTTGCATCTGCCTTACTCGAACGGCGAATCAGGAACGGAGTGTATTCGATATCGATTTCACTATCTTCTACTGCTTAAACATCTGAGAGGGCTTGGCCCGAGTGGCAAATTTGAACGGCAGGTGGTGTCATAGACTGAGCGAACGTAAAGTGCATCCAAGTGGGGTTGCTGGCAGGCGGCAATCAATCGAAAAATGAATAAATCATTGGCAAATTGTCTTTCTCACTCTCGCTTTTTCGCCCTCAAGGAAAGCTGCTCCTGCCGACATGGCTTTCAAGCTATGCAGCTTCCAAAGGGCGAGTGGACGGGAAATATCATGTTCAAGGGAAAAGGACTGGTGGTTGGTTTTAATTTCGATACCGGTTGAGTGATGGAGTTTTCTAAATTGGGAAAGTTCGTTTGTCCGTTTGTCTGATTCACTCGACGGCCATTGACAGGACAAGCCGATCCAGTCATTAGATAACATAATTGTTTTTCAATATCACTTCTTGAGTAGACATGATTTTAGTGTTTTGATGGAGTTATTGGCTACCTAATGGTGAAAGTGATTGTGAGGATATAAATCGAATTGGTATGGACATTCCTTGCAACATACTTGGGATACTAGGAGAATTAAAAATTAACACTTCATTTAACCACTTTCAAAAGCAAAAACATTGGGGATCAAAAAGTGTTACTCCTTCTATAGAGTGAATTTTCCTCTTATTCCAGGTGTTGAAGTTGTCGCATGTCAGGCTGTTATTAAAAATAAAAGCCTTTGCATTGCTTCCGTTTAAATTCTTCCAAGAACTCTCAGATGTTTGTTCGGTTCTTCCTGCTCCGCGGTTGGTCATGGGAGATTTTAACTTCCACGGAACAGGCTGGGGAGAACTGTACGATGACAACCGGTCTTCCCTGATATATGACCTCTGTGACAACTTAAATATGACAGTTCTTAACAATGGAGAATGGAACACGTTTGGCTGGTACATCCTCAATTGGCAGTAGATTAGACCTCACACTTTGTTCGAATTCATTATCGTTGGATTGCACATGGAATGTGATTCAAGATCCCCACGGTAGTGATCACTTGCCCATAAAAACTTCGGTAGCCACCGGGTTCAATCCATCGAAATCTGTCAACGTCACATATGATCTTACCCGTCACATCGATTGAACAAAGTTTAGGACAGCAGCAGATGAAGCCGTAACGACGGTAGAAAGGTATTCGCCGCTGGAAGAATATAACTTCCTCTCCAACCTGATCTTAGACAGCGCGCTTCAAGCTCAAACTCGACCAGTTCCAGGGACGTCATTTTGCAGGAAACCTCCTTCTCCATGGTGGGATCAGCAATGTACCGTAAAAAGTCCGACGCGTTTTAAGTTTTCCTAATGAATATTTTTTTGTACAATTTGCTGTCAGAGAAACATATGAGCTTTTCTCATGGATCCTCTACAGCTTCACGATTTAGCTACATGGGTCTCCCCCAGGGATCATGTTTAAGCCCCCTTTTGTATAATGTGTATGTCAAAGACATTGACGGTTGTCTAGGTGACAACTGTACGTTGAGACAACTTGCAGATGACGGCGTAGTGTCTGTCACGGGACCCAATGGGGTCGATCTGCAAGGACCCTTACAGGATACCTTGGACAATTTGTCTACTTGGGCTTTAGAGCTAGGTATCGAATTCTCTACGGAGAAAACTGAGTTGGTAGTTTTTTCTAAGAAGCATAACCCAGCACAACCGAAGCTTCAAATTTGGGGTAAGCCGATAACTCATTCTATGTCATTTAAATATCTTGGGGTCTGGTTCGATTCTAAGTGCACCTGGAGATCCCATATTGAGTATCTGAAGCGAAAGTGCCGACCAAGGATCAACTTTCTCTGCACAATTTCCGGGACCTGGTGGGAAGCGCATCCACAAGATCTTCTAACGTTGTACCGGACAACGGTTTTGTCGGTTATGGAATACGGTAGTTTTTGTTTTCAGTCAGCGGCTCGGTCGCACTTCATTAAACTAGATCGTATTCAGTATCGGTGTCTTCGTATCGCGTTAGGTTGCATGCACTCGACTCACACAATGAGTCTTGAAGTGCATGCAACCTAAGTGCCTAAGTGCCCCTCTCGGATCGGTTTTCAGAATTATCTCTCCGGCTCCAGGTGTGAAGTTATGAACCCCCAGGTGATCGAAAATTTTGAGAACGGTCACAGCTGTCAAACTTCACGGCGATATCGAGGTTGGTTTTTGTTGTTCTGCTTTGTTCGATTCTCTGCTCTTCTGATTCATTCACAAGTCATAATGGCTGAGAAAAAGATGATAGCAAAATATGTAAAAAAAAATTAATATTATTTTTATAACGTACCATGCTCCAAATCATATGCGCATTTAATTTTATGGTGAATATTGGCACGATAAGAGCTGAAAATTAATGCGCCTCGGAAATTATGCGAGTTAAGAACAACAAAAACTAAATTGAAAGAAATATATTCGGTAAATTAATCATGAAACTCCTGAAAATAGATGGAATTCAATAAGGTTATCTAAACGATTACCGAAGTTTGTCTCAGATCTACAGTTCAATTGTATAACATATAAAATTTGGTGAATTTATTTTTCCACATTTCAATTATTTCATATTTTCTAATATGGCGATTGCAAGAAATCACAGTTTTGCCAAAAAGCCAATTTATCTTAGCAATGGCTACTATAAAACTATCTGGACGCTTGGTAGCTTTCGTCAATGCCAAATTGCCGTTTAATGCATTTTTTGGAGGCAAATGGTTTTAAAATGCCTTTTCAACTGACCATAGTAAGATAATCCGAATGAGTCCTACAACGGCATTTCAAAACAGCATTTTATGAGTTTATAAAGTCAAAATAAAACCTTTGATAGGAGTTTAAGGAATTTTAGAAGTCAAGGTTTTAATATCGTTGTAAAGAAGCTGTGTAGGTTCTTATAAACCTGAATAAAATTTAAAACCTGTTGGCACTTGGGATGCGGACGCTCACAGACAGTGAGGCTGGCGAGGTACAGCCATGGACCGAATACAATGGATACAGATTCTGTGTCCAACAGAGACCACACCAAGCCTTTATTAAAAAATAAAGGCCTCGCCACACCGATGCAGCGCGTTGTTTACTCTTCGTTATATTTTGAGTATTTTAACTGTTTTAAATTACATTTTCATCATGAATCTTCAAAACCAAGGTAAGATACAAGTGTTTTCGAGATGTACAGTGCATTCCACGCATTTTCATTACAATACGCAATCGATGAATGTTGAGTTTTATTTGGTCGATAATTTTATGCATATCTTAAAACTATTGGGAAAATAACTGTGATCCCATACGATTCCATGGTTGACAAATATATCATTGTATTTTGATGAGCTTGATGATTCTAAATCAACTTGTTTTAGCTGCCCGTTTTTGCCCATATAGTTCACAGAATGATTTGTCGAGTGAACTAGCGAACGGTGCAGTTCGTTATGTCTGCTCTCCGTTGCTTTGGAAGTTTTTCACACGTTGTTTCAAAGTTCAGTTTTTTATGTTTCTCTCGATAGCGTCCTCATCGCAGTTGCAATCGAGTTTTGCTTTTTCTGAAGAAGAAAACGTTGTGTTTTAAACAGTACAACGACGCTATTAATTGCAATCAGCAATCGTATTAGGCTTTTTGACGTTTAATCACCTTTTCCTTTCTAGCACATGTAGAGGAATGAAGGGTTGTTTTCCTCCAAACGATGTTCCTTCTTTCTTGCTCTCCTTTGATCTAAATGGCGCTGTAGGGTGCGTGCGTTCAAAGTCACTAAGCCTAATAACCAAATTGCTCCGCATCTATACATTGCACGCACACTAGCAGTCCATCGTGTGTAGCGTGCAAGCGTTCATCTGCCAACCGATCAGCGTCATCTTCATCATCATTTTCATTATCGCTGAGCACACATCGTCGCCCGGCAGCAGCAAATCAATTATACATATATGATAAGTTTTTTGTTTATCTCTAGCTCCTGGTTTAATTGAATTGTAATTGTGTTGTGTATTGTGTGTTCAGTTTTGAATCTGTGTATATATTTTATTATTTGCGTTTGTGGTTGAGCGTTTGAAGCTCCCACGAGCGAAGCATGGATGAATCGTCGGAAGATGATTTATCTCTGCCGCCGAATACCCGTTCGCGAGCCTATCCAGCTGATTTAGCTGGTCCTCGGGTTGTTTATTTTCAGCCCAAAAAGAAACCTTAATTAATATTTAACAGAAAATGATTTGACGAAGCGATTCTCGGCCGTGACCGAGATAATCAAGGTTCAGACAGACAGACAGACAGACAGACAGACAGACAGACAGACAGACAGACAGACAGACAGACAGACAGACAGACAGACAGACAGAAATTCTTTTTTTTGTTTATCTACATTCATCCATCATACCTGAAAACCTCTTCAGAACTTCTCTCCGAAGTTTTGATGATTTTTTTTGGTAAACTTCCATGATGTTCTCTGGAAAGCTTTCCTCATGTTCTCTAAAGAAATTACCCGTAGTTTTGTGAACCGAAGTTTCATCGAGAACTTTTCGGAATAACTAACCCGAAGTTGCCAGAAGAACGTTCAAAACTTACCCATAAAGGGGCAATTAGCATCCTATGTGCGCTAGTGATAAACATTCCTTACATAGTTCACATGCAGACCAGCACCACGTAGTGAGATAATTCTGAACTTTTAAGCTGACTATCTCGAAGGCCTCTACCTACTGAACAACTTTGCTGAAGGAAGTAACATCCTATATACGAAAGATCACGAGATGTTATCCGATGAAACAACAAAAGTCAATGCCCATTTATCATTTCAGACCGCCATCAAGGGAATCCGCGCATGTCAGGGAGTTAACTGTACTTTTCTGTCTTTTTGCTAACATATGCTGCTTTTCAACGGCCATAACGTTTCCTGGTGACGTCGGATCGACACACTTTTTTTGAAAAACTGTTTGTGAAAGTCTAAGAAATTAACAAAAAATGTTTCTGGAGCATTTCCATTCAAGCCGAAGCTTGAGTGGTCCTCAGCAGCTATTGAAATTTCAATTTTTGATGCCAATTTGTGAAGAAGAATGAAAATCGCATAAGGTCAAAACACGATTTTCGGTTGTTTTTTAGACCCAAGCGAACCGAAACTAGCATGAAACTCTGGGTCTAAAAATCTATGTCAACCAGTGTAATGTTTTGAAGAACCATTTGCTTTCCTTCGTCAAGAAACACTACAAGAACGCACACTGCTTCCAACGAGACTCTACAGTGTCCCAAACAGACGAAAGCTACACAGGGTTGTTGTGATGGAATATTTTCCGGTTTCATCGAAAACATGGCCAGCCTCATAACATGATTTGAATCCTCTCGATTTCAATGCCTGCGGCTTCTTGCTGGCCAAACTGGGTAGTACCAAAGGACGAACCGTGAAAACTTGTATGAAACGTTTGGTGAAAATATGGAATGACATGCCTCAAGATATCGTGCGTGCCAGCTGTGACACTTTCAAACAACGCATGTGGCTGGTAATTAACGCAAAGGGAGATAGATTTGAACTAAACTATATAAAGACAAATGTCAAAGATGCACCAAACAGAAAATACATTGAAAATTAAAATTCATGCAAGCCTCTCAATTTTGTGACCATATACTTTACTGACAGGAATTCCCGCTCACCCTGTGCTGTATGCCTGCGAGTATTAATTATAACAACAACAATGATGAACGCATTCTATCACTTTCCATGATTCCGGGAAGAACTGGTTATGAACAGAGTAGATAATAATGGCTCAAGGATTTCGTGCTGGATTTCTCTACCTTTCAGGTTGAGATTGAACGGTCAAAAGTCTTAACCCTAAGTTTCTACGAGAATGTTGTATGGAGACTTCATATTTCCCAGAAGGCGATTCTCTTAACTGATACATTTTAACGAAAGCAACTCAGTTTTGCCCCCTTCTTCTTAAGGAAAAACCGTTTCAACGGTCAATCAAAATAAAACCATTATGATAATCGGAACACGTTATTAGCAATGATAATAATAATAAATACATTTTCAGCAGTGACTGCTTTCTACCAACAAAAAGAAACTCGACTTTCATTCGCTTATTTAATCAAGGAACAAACTACACAGCGTATCACCAGATAAAACGAGGAAAAGGTACAAGAATAATGAATTTTGTTGCCAGAAACACTCAGCAAGGATTCCTTGTATGTTGAATCATGAATATCGTTGTTATAAAAACACAAACCATTCTGCCAGACATTATTTTTAGTAAGAAACAAAAATTAACCTGTTATATTTGGCTCTACAAATGATGGCGTCAATTTGGCTGTTTTCAATGATTTCCGTGTTCGTCGTTTGCAAGACATCACGGTCTCAGCATGCTAAGAAAAGTCAAACATACCATCAACAAACAACATCTGAAGAGAAAGACAATCAAGGTGAACGTGTTCACTTTCATGTGTCAACTGCATTGTTCTTATTTCTCTTCTTCTTCCCTCTACACCGCCAAAATCAAACAGATCACCCTCCCGAAGGGGGAAACAAAGATATGTGCGATTCCTAAGTGGATTAAAGCTCCTTACCTCGTCACAACCTGGGGTGCTCTATTGGAATGCTCTTGGGAGCAGTGGGAGAGCAAGGCCTTCTGAGAAAAATAATTCACTTCCATAGTAAAACAGCCTTTTCCCTCCCTCCCCACTTCCCCTCGGAAGAACGCGCCAACCCGGAGTTATTTCCTCTCGCCTGGATTGATGAGAGGACGATGATGGCGGTCGCAATTCGATTGGAGAAAAAATGCCCTAAAGAACGCGTCCAAACAAGTGGAAAAGATGAAAGGGACCAAAACCGAGGGTAAGTAGTGGCCAAACACGCAGTGATTGAAATCACCCAAGTGCGACTAATTCCGATTATCGACGGCGGGGACGACGCCGATGGCAGCGTCTGAGGGGATTACATTCGGATCGTTATAACAACAATTTTTCCTAGATTTCCTGGAAGGGGACGGACCAGCAAACGCATGTAGCTTGTGGTGCCCCGCTGCTCGTTGTATGGAGGTTGGCCACAAGCTAAATTACATAAATATACCAGTAATGAATTGTGGTGTCAACAACGAAAACTGGTACGGTGGTTAACGTTTAGCGGAGTACTCGGTGCTCGGCGGTTCTTATCATTTATTATTAGGTATGGTGAAATAAATATTGATCAATTCGGAGAGCCGCATTCCACACAGGGCCACAGAATGAAAGCAGTAAATAGTGCATTACAACATAAAAGAGTACATGAACGTTTGGTTTGCCAAAATTCCGAAGAAATAATGTAATTTCCTTCCTAGCTCACGATTTCGAGGTAAAATAACGGAAAAAATCTTAACAAAAACATTAAGGTCATCAAAAATTTATAACTTCATGAATATCGATATAAATAAACAGTCTTATAAGTGATGAGAGTCAAGATATCAAAATGTTCCAATCAAACTGTTTATTTATTTGTTTAATTTTATGCTTATGCATTCATTCATTGTATGACATTTTATTTGTTCATTTATTTATCAAATTATTTAATTATTATTATGTTATTCATTATTTGCTTATCGATTTTTCAAATACTTTTCTTTTTCAATAATTTTATTTTATTTCGAAAACTAAATTCTTTTTCAATAATTCTATTTAGTGATACATTTATTTTGGATTGTTTAATGTTTTTAATTTTTGTTTTGTTTTTTTTTATTTCTTTTTTATCGAGATTGTCAGCCCTGGGCTGGTTTATCTCCCGTCGTAGTCACTCAAATACCTTTTGGGTATTTTCGTAACCTGCCCTGGGGTGAGATGTGAACTCGTGACTTTGACGTGAGGGGTATGGATGTTAACCATTACGCCGGGGTTGCCCCCGATTCACTAAATCATTGATTTGTAAATTACCTAATTTATATTATTTCATTTATGAAATAATTCATTGTTTTGTTTATACAACTTTTTGGTTGTTGTCGTGGTTTTATTTACAAAGGGATTGAAATATTTACTAATGTGTTTCAAGAATTGATTTACTTGTCATCTAATCATCTTATAATTTATTCACGCATACAATTTGTTGTTTACATGTTTTCTATTCAGTGAATTACTTTTCGATTGATTTTTTCAAATAAATACATTTATTAATTATATTCATTGTTAATTTAGCGTACCTTAATATTTTTGCAAGGAATCTTGTTCATATTTCTATAAAAAAGGTTTTTTTTTTAATATTTAAATTTCCGTGAGTATATATTGACTTGCTATTGAATAATATTATGTTTATTAACTTATATATACTAACATTTGTTTATTTTTAATTTTAATTCATTTATTTATGTTTTACTAATAAAATAATAACCTCTTATATATAAAAAAATATCTTTTTGTTGAAATGTAAAGTATGTTTGTATAAATTGACAAATTTATTTATTTATTTACCTTGTAATCGTTCGTGTTTTTAGATTTAAAACAAAAATCACATATTCACATCGGCGGTGAACGGTTTTTCGATCATTTTTGCGCACTTTTGCATTATCGGGCAAGGCCTTGCATCTGAGGTAGTTTGATAAAAGAATGTATGCACGATCGCATTCTACCGTTCAAATGCTCTTCCGCTCATTTTCAACTTGCATCTTTCAATTTCACAGCCTGCCGTACTCTAACGGAACTTTCAACACTTTCTCTTCATTTCTTCGTTCTAGCAATAAATAACTGTCGACTCCTGAGAGGCTCTTCATGTGGACGGGAAATTATCTGCTTTTGACAAATTTTAACTTAGATTTTTTGTATTAGAGAGACTTTCGGCCTGTGTCTGGTTCGGCTCTTGATGTTCTTATGGAGATACGTGGATGGACCTGAGGGGTTCAATCAAGCGGTGGTGCTTAATATTATAAAGTTGGAAGGAGGGGGGGGGTTAGCTATAACTTTCGTAGATTTTGTAGCTTTGATTGGGTGGTTTGTTCTGTGGACGAGTTTGTGTCCATGTCGTGCGGGTCTAAATATTCTAGAGGGTGGCCAAGGGGGGAGGGGGAAGGGTTAATAAAGCGAAATCCGAGGTCATGTCCAGGTCATAGCGGGTTTAAAGGTCGATAGCCGGTAGGTTGCGGTGGGCTTCTGCTCAAAATCCGTTGGCGTGTCCGTGTTTAAGCAGGGGGTCCCCTGGAGTCCCCAATGTCCAAAAGGGTGGGTATCCGGATCTGAGCTTTGGCTTAGGGGAGGGTGGGGGGACACCCACCAGTGATAGGCATCGATGAATTGTGCGTCACCGGCAGTCCCGCTACCCCTCCTCAGTGTTTTCTGTCATGTTTAGGGTGGTCGAGGCTATATGGTGTCGTAAAGATGGCCATCAAAACATCTTTTTAGAATGATTTATGTTTGTTTATATTAAAATTGTATTATAAACGTATTGCAAAACATGTCAAATTCGCAGCCGTTTGGATCTCTCGTATTTTATATATCACTCTGACTAACGGTCGAGACAAAAATACTTTTGCCCTCCTGCAAGTAATTTATACTTTACTACTGTTCTTAAAAACATGGTTCCATACATTTATAAAACATAAACAGGACACGATTTTATGGGCAGTTCTATATACTGTTGAAATTACATTCCACCAACAATGTTTTGCAAAACGTATTCTTTTTTCATAACGATGAATTTGTTATACAAGCTTGTGGTTTTGCTGCCAATGGGAAGCAACCCTAGTAGCACACTTGTTGCCATTCAGTTGAGAAAACATAAATATGACTTGCTAAGGCATAATCAAGTTACTACAACTAACTATGATAGTAGTGTGCTACTTGGGAAGTCATAGATACTCGGAGTCGCCTTTTCAACAATCGTAGTTGGCTTATCAAAGAAGCTACAAACCCAACACGCCAAGGACTAGTGTTCAAATCCCTCGCTTGGCAATGTTATATTTTTGCATGAGTATAATTTTTTTTCCATTTTATGTTAAATAAGGCTTCACTTTTAACTTCACATTAAAGTATGAAATAAAGTATTATACACTAATATTTATAACCTGTTTTTGTCATTGGACAGTACTTTCAACTTGTTTAATACTAGCTGTATTGCTTGGGCCTCCTTATGAGGGCAGCCTTCCTCCTGGGGTCATCGGTCAGGGCATATTTTACCGAGGTCGGGATGTCGCATAATGTTCGGGGTTCTTCGTAGAGGGGGCAGTGACAATCAAAATGTTCCACCGAGTGATGCGTGTTGCAGTTAGTGCAGATGATGCAGAACGGGCCGTCTCCGGACATATTGTGAGACGCCCTGGTGTGTCCCGAGTGGAGGCGGGAGATAACTACCTGCTGGCGGTGCACAGTGATTCCATCCCATACAAAAAGCGGAAAAAAGTCTAAAAATGGATTTTACATAGTTTATCTATGTGTTTTCAAGTAATTTTGGGTCGCTGATTTCAAAAATGCTATTTAAATTGTCGTCTTAGGCCACACTACCGTGACATGGCCACTTTATTGCACCCTGGAATGTCCGGAACATCCGAAAAAATGATAAATTAATTTGTCTCGACCTAAAGCAATGTGATTTTTTTCAAAACAATTTGTACATAAAATGTAAATAAAACGACGTGGAGAACAATCTATGGTTCTGTACGTGGCCATTGCATGGTCTTCCGGAAGTTCCGGAACATTTGTAAAACTTGATAATTCAGCAATTTTATACCAAAAATAAATAGTAGTGGGTCTTAGAATTTCACAATATTTGGTAAGTTAGTTCATTTTCGAAAAGTATATATATATTTTTTTTTTCCTTAGGGTGATTCATTTTGAGATAGGGTGGTTCAAAACCAAATTTTAGACAAATTTATAGTTTTTAAGAAGTGGACCGATTTTCAATTTTTTCTGCATAAATAAAATGAGTTTTCAGAAAAAGTATGCGCATAGAAAAATTAAATCTTATTTTTTTATCAATGATGAAAAGATCCAGTTCTTAGTATTTTAATTGCGACTACAATTTTCACGTATATTTCAAATAAGAAAAAAACAGACAATGTACGTTAAGTCATTATATTGATTGTAATGATTTATTCTAATATGCGTTTTCATCCTTTTTACTATTATCACAAAAGAAGGGTATACACTGACAAAAAAAACGAGAGGAAATCATAGAAATATCGTATGGAAATTTGCCAGACGATACTATGCATATTTCATACGAATCTCTAATGGAAAAAATGATCGTATGAAAATTTTCTTTACAGAAAAAAAAAGTTGCAATCGGGATTCGAACCATGAATTGGGATCCGGAGATGTGCCACAATCCCACGATACTATCAAAAAGCGTGTCACTGAACTTTGAAAGGTCATGTACAATTTTTGCTCTAGGGGGGATGGGGTTTGACGTTTAGTAACAACAAGCAAAGTTCGAAACAACAAGCGAAAGCAATAAGCTTGAAACGCTAAGGAAGAAAGGAAGAAGTGAATTCGTTACATGTGAATTACATGTACATTTATTTGAAAATACAAACCTCAGTTGATCCACCTATTATGAGATCTGACCCTTTTTTCACTTCCGTGGTAGATTTGTGGTCCTAGAATCTTGATACCATCACCATTTTACTTATTTTTGAGTTCTCGTGTTATTTGACATGTCGCATGATGAGTTTTGACCAAAATTTGAATCTGGCCACATTCCCGGGAGTCACCGGAACATCAACCCGGATGTGACCAATGTGGTTCTGGACTCGTAATATCATTGCCATTGAACTTACTTCTGAATTCTCATTTAATTTGAGGTGTCACATAGTGGGTTTTGATCTAAGTCCGAAATTGACCACTTCGACCACGGGAGTATCTCCGGAACCAGTAAACCAATTCTAATATATTTACAAAACGACGTATGAGATCACAGTACCTTTCATAGATTGTTTCATTCAAATCGGTTCAGTAGTTGCTTGAGAAAATTAGAAATTTCGTTACATACATACACTACACACACAGACATGTGTTCAGTTTATTGAGCTGAGTTCGTTGTATGTAACACTAGGCCCACTAGGCCTTGGCTTAAAAGGCGATTTCCTAAGATAAATACTTATATTTATATGCAGATGTATATATATTTATATACACTTCTTTGTAAGAAGGGCAAAATCCTGGTATATTGGATCTATTGCGAGATTTATGTTTTCACAACAAAGACACTGCCCTCCCGGAACCATGATTGCGCAAGATGAAACCCAGATTTTCGAAAAGCTGGCAAAAAAATCTTCAAAATAAGCCTAATTTGGTGTATGTGCGCGTGTGTGCTCACATTTGAATATTTAGTTGAAGTTTTTTTTTCCGATTCTCCATACATTTTATATGGGATCAAAAAATCACGAACACGTAGGTCTCATACTTTGAAAAATTGTAGAGAGCACAATTCTCATCCAATCTTCATAAAATTTTGGAAAAAGAAACTTCAAATAGTGTAAAACATTATAAAAATATATTTATTGTAAAATGAGAAAGTCTGTGCGGTGGTCTGACGGGTACTTTTCCTTTGGCTACTGTACTTTTGACTTTGCGGATGAAAGGCACTCCAGTAGGTTTTGATGATCTAACTTTTCAGGTCGACTCCTGCGATCGCTTTTCCATACAGCTTGGCTCCTTTTTTCTTCGGATACCGCAGTGGGGGACCGTTGTTCCCAAAGAAGCCGTCCGTGAATTGTATGCGGTGGGTGGGATATTTCCGATAGGCGAGGTCACGGAACTTCAGCGATCGGATTAGCTCCAGCCTTGAAGGAATTCTGGATCGTGTTATCGATTGTCAATTTTCTGCCTTTCCAATCTTTGACTCCGCACCAGAGTAGCCTGGCCACCGGGGGAGCACCTGCTTGACGATTTCGGTGAAGAGGCATCCTCAAGGAGGTGGACTCCTTTGCTTGATCCAGCTTTTTTTGATGATGACAGCGGCGACTTGGTTCGAAGGAAGTTGAGACGGGTATGGCATGAGGACTTAATTTCGTCAAAATGCCTGCGGAACGAGAGGGAGCGGTCGATCTGAATTCCAAGCACTTTAACGGAGGATCGCTATTTGATACGACGCCTGTCAAGGGCGATCGGGGTGGCCAGCGGGCGGTGGTTGCCGTAGATGTGCGTGAAACTTTACTTCTCCGGTGACAGTTGGAAGCTGGAGACTGAGGTCCAGTATTTGACGAGTCGAACTGCTTAAGCCAGTTTTTTTTCGCAGGGCGATCAGCGTGTTCTTTATGTCCATGAGAACGATATCATCAGCATGAACGAATATAAAGATGCCTACCGATAGTTGGTAAAAAAATCCCGTTCATCCGGATAAGGAAGAGGATAACTGCGAAAACGGTCCCTTGAGGGATGCCGGTCTCCTCGAAGAAGGTGTTGGTTACCGATAATCACCTGAGGTACAGTGTTGAAGGAAGTTCCATCAAAAGTACATGATATGACCGGACAGACCCTAGGTAACTAGCTGCATAAGAACGTCGAGGGATCCAAGCTCCATTGTAGGCCTTGGAAATATCCAAGGTGACGATTTTTGCATGGTGTACGTCCCGCATGTTCTGTTGTAACGCCTGGCCAAGAGCTGTTGTTGTTTGTCAAGAAGTCCGTTTGACTGGAGGAAATTTTACTGTAGGCAATTGACACACAATGGCAATTGAACGAAATGGGTCTATAATCGTCCTGCGAGAGGCCGAGTTAACCTGTCTTTTGTATGGGAACGACTAGGCTGTGGGACCAGGCGGCGGGAAGAGTGTTACCTGTCCAATTCAGGTAGAGCAGGGTGGTTTTCTCGTCTCATGGCAAATTACAGAGCAGTGGGCAGCCGATGTCGTCGGGGTCAGCTGAATACCCTTTGGCTCGGGAAAGGTCATTGTCGGTGTTAGGAATGGTAACGTTCTTCACGCAGCAGCCGGAAATCCGTCGGATAGCCATCAAGTGGCGAGAGGCCGTAGAAGTACCCGCCCAAGGTATTGACTACTACTTGCGGGTCGGTGGAAGTGCCCTCCATTTACCGTTAGACCGATTCCGAGCTGTGATTGCTTCTCGCTGAACGAGTTGACTTGTCTTCAGAGTTCAGTGACCGTTTCTCCGGGGTTGATGCCATTAAGGAACTCGCCTTCTTAGCGGCTCTTATTGTGTCAGTTTTTCGCAGTAGTTCAGTTTGTCGCGATAGAGCCGGGTGGAGTCAGCTTTGCCTAGGTGTCCATCTGGTAGCCGATTGAGGGCTCTGAGTGTCTTTCTCCAGGCTTTGACTGCCGCTTTAGTCTCCTCTGACCTCTGGGCTGAACCTTTGGGCTGAATTTAGGGATACTAGCCGTAACGGCCGTGGTGAGACCGTCCAAAAAGTTCGTCAATCGAACCGGGGTTGTCCTGGCAGGAACTGTCGACTATCGATTAATACCTGTTTCAGTCCCCGAGGTTTTACTAAAATCCGTGAGGTATCCATTTTTTTTTGTTTCCGCTCTTCAGGATCCATCAACTTACCCCGGAGAGCGATCAACTTAAAGGGTGTATTCGATAAAAATGGCACACGGAAAATCTTCTGTAACTTTTGAATCGTATGAGTAAAAAACCTAGAAATTTGAGTAGATCTTATCCATAGTGTTTACATCCATTTACATCTGCCAAGTTTCATAGTTATACATTCAGTAGTTCCAGTCATGTCGTCGAAACAAGAAATTGTCCGTGAAAAAAATTTGTGCACTCACAATCAAAATCCAGGGGCGTCCCACCGGTGAATTGCTAAAAGGCTTGGAATTGCAAATACAACTGTGTCTCGTGTAATAAGAACCTTCAAGGAGCGTCTGAGTGTACAAAGGAAGGAAGGGAGTGGTCGTAAAAGTGGTCCAATGGACAGTAAAATGGCCAAGAAAGTCGTACAACAATTCAAGAACCGTTCAAACATGTCAATTCGAGATGTCGCTAAAAAGTCTAAACTCAGTCGGTTTTGTGCAGAAAACCATGAAGCGTGCTGGGTTACATGTTTACAAAGTGCAAAAAGCCCCAAACCGGAATGAAAAACAAAACATCACTGCGAAAACCCGCGCCCGGAAACTTTACACGAAGCTGCTCACCAAATCCGGTTGCATCGTGATGGATGACGAAACATACGTCAAGGCTGACTTCCGTCAACTTCCTGGGCAAGAATATTTTGTTGCCAAGTCGAAGTTCGATGTTCCGGAGGATGTTCGAAAGAAACTATCGAAATTTGCAAAGATGTTTCTAATCTGGCAGGCGATTTGTGGATGTGGTGAAATAAGTGCTCCCTTCATCACTTCCGGAACAATAAACGGTGCGATTTACACGGAAGAGTGATTTAAGAAGCGTCTCTTGCCATTCATTAAGAAGCACAAAGGATCAACTCTGTTTTGGCCTGATCTAGCATCCTGCCACTACGCTCGAAACGTATTGGAGTGGTACCGAGCCAACGGAGTCAATTTTGTGCCAAAGGATATGAACCCACCAAATTCACCGGAACTTCGTCAAATTGAAAAATTCTGGGCAATTATGAAAACGGAACTTTGCAAACATCCCAAAACTATAAAAACAGAGCTAGAATTGAAGAAAATTTGGGTAAAAACAACAAAAACACTGGGAAAATCGGTTGTACAAAATTTGATGGGCGGAGTGAAAAGGAAGGTGCGGGCATTCGGGATGGGAGACGAAATTGAATAAAACAAATGTTGTAAATCAAAACTCATTAGTAGTTCTTCATTCCCTGAAAATTTCAAGAAAATCCGATAATCAGTTTAATTTTGATGAGTATATATGTGTGTGCCATTTTTATCGAATACACCCTTTAGTTGGCTGTCGTCGGCTTGGTGGATTTCTTGGATTGCCAAGATTGTTGGTGACGTATTGTACCTCCAGGTCTGCGAGGTTATTGTGGTAGCCATTTATGTTCCACTAGACGACGAGTGTTCGGCCGTGGCTATGCGGAAGGGATGCTGGATTGGAGTTGGGGATAGTGGCAGCTGGGGTGCTAGAGCGAGATAGAGATTGTATATCGACAAAATAGTTTTGCATAGGCATCCCTACACTCCACCAGCTGCAAGAGAGATTCTCTATCTTGCTTGTTCACACAGCTACTTTTCGTCCAATCGCTAACGATCGAGTCAGCTGTGTGGTACGTATACAATAGAGAATTAGAAATTTAGTCTAAATAAACCACGCGGAGTAAACACCGTGTATTTAAAAATTCAGTCAGTGTTCGCGAAATAAAGGAGTTTCATTCTAAAGTAGAGTTTATGTAAAGTGTCCGAAATGACATTCCGCGGCGGCGCGAACATTTTGGTCCTTCGAACCGGATATTAAAGATGGACATTTGGACACTTTCCGAACATTGTCGGAGAAATTGCGAGGACAAGTAGAAAGTCCTTTGTGTGGATTGTGGCTGTTAGAAAAAAAAAAAGGATATCAGTGCGCGAAAGCCGTCGACAAATTGATTGCACGGCTCGGAAGATAGGTGGAACTGAACTTTCTCCCAAAAACAGTGTGATTCCGGACGATAAAGGTCTGACGTGACCGTCAGTGAAAGTAGCGTTGCGCCTTAGTGAACGCCATTCAGCGGCTATTGTGAGCAGGCCGCGGCGCCATTGTGTAGCTCATCGCGATTGGGAAAGGACAGAAGACATTTTGTGCGAGGAGCAACAAGGCGATTGCAAAACGCCGAAGCGACGAGAAGGAAACATCCTAGGATCGGACATCTTCAGTCAGCGTAAGGAGGAAAGTAGTGCATGTTCTACTTGAAAATTTGTGGAAATAAATTGATTGAAAGGAACGAGGTGCGTGAACAAATTGAGCTGGTTTTGGAGACCACTGGAGAGAAGGCTGACGAGGGCGTGAAACGAAAGCTCATAGAAGAGAACGATCTTGTTCTGAGTAGTTTTGAAGACCGGTATTGTGTGGCGAGTTTGCTTGCGATGCAGGCTCCACCCCCATCTATTTCGACCACTGCTAGAACAGGTCAACCTGGTGACCGTTCTGAAACAACGTTTATGAAGGTGAAATTGCCCGAAATTCGCCTTCCTTCTTACGGTGGGAACATCAAGGAGTGGATCACATTTCGGGATAGTTTTCGCAGCCTCATTCACGACAATAAACTGCTAACCGACATCGACCGGTTCAGTTATCTGAAGTCCGCTCTTTCTGGAGAATCCCTTCAAGAAATCGAGGCCGTGGAACTCTCGTCGGCGAACTATGCCGTAGCATGGAAAGCGCTGGAATCACGCTACGAAAACCGAAAGTTGATAGTGACGGCTCATTTGGATTCACTATTTGCTATCGAGGGTTTGAAGCGGGAAAGCTACGATGGGGTAAGCAACCTTATTGGTGGATTCGAGAAGAATCTTCAGATGCTCCAGAAGATAGGCGAACAAACTGGCGGATGGAGTACGATCCTGGCATACATGGTTTATTCCCGCCTGGATCCTGCCACCCTACGGCAGTGGGAAACACACCACAATTCAACGGATGTGCCAACCTACGAGAATATCATCACGTTTTTGCGAAGCCACTGTTCGGTCCTCCAATCCGTTGTACCAGCAAGGTTCAGCTATTCTGAACGTCCGTTGAAGTCTTCTGTGTGCCATACCGTCGTGAAATCGCCGAGTAAGTGTCACTTCTGCAACGAACCGTGGCATTCTGCGTTTGTTTGTGGCAATTTTCAACGTCTGCAGGTTCCACAACGACACGATGCTGTCTTCGAAATTTTGCTGAAATTGTTTGAACCCTGACCACTTTGCACGGAACTGCGAGGAGAGTGCCTGTCGTCACTGTCAACAGGAACATCACACTTTACTACATGGTGCTAGATCTTCTGTTCCACAGTCGCATTTAAATCCTCCGTCACCGAACCAACGACAGCCACAACCCAAGCCATCAAACCCGAACCAACAGACGCAGAACACTAATACCGCTACACTAGCCACATCGCCAGGACAAAGCACTTCATCACAAGCCACAAATTTATCAACAGTCACAATTCAGACACACGTCGCCCTCCCAATCACATCTACACAGAACATCAAGGATCGTCACGGAAATTATATGCTGGCACGAGCGCTGCTGGACTCGTGTTCCCAGCATTGTTTGATGACGAAGAAATTTTCGACCAGACTGGACTTTTATCAAACGGCGTCTAGCCTATCCGTTCAGGGAATTGGTTCTTCTACAAGCACTTCGACACGATTGGTCAGTGCTGTAGTCTGTCTGAGATTGTATCGTATTTCTTCGTTCGAGCGAAAGATGGATTTCTATATATTTCCACGTTTGACTGCATCTCTCCCCACTACTCCTTGCGATCCCAGCGGATGGAAACTCCCAAAATCTTTGCCATTGGCAGATCCTCGTTTCTATGAACCAGGTCCGGTAGATATCATTATCGGAGCAGAATTCTACATGGATCTTATCAGAAGTGGTGAACAACAGAAGACAACTGAAGATGGTCCAACGCTATAGAACACCGAGTTAGGATGGATCGTTTCCGGAAAGGTTCCTTCGAATAGTCCTATTGGTTCACGGCCACTTACTTTCCTCTGTTCCACTTCCGAACTTCAAGATCAACTTGTGAAGTTTTGGGAGCTGGAAACGTGTCGTGGTCATAGCACGTGCTCTCTTGAGGAATCGGCGTGCGAGAAACATTTCAATCAGACAACGATCCGAGACGAGACTGACAGATTCATTGTAACGCTGCCGAAGAAGGAATCGATAATCAACCGGTTTGGTCAGTCAGAGTTCACAGCAATCAAACGACTGATGGGATGGAACGACGCTTTTCTGTCAATCCGGAACTGAACGCAATGTATGCAGAGTTCATACGTGAATAACTCCATCTTGGACACATGAGAGAAGTCACTGAGGAAGATGAAAGAGTAGGAGTAACTCGGTATTATCTACCACATCACGCTGTTTTCAAACCGGACCGCACAACCACGAAGCTACGAGTGGTTTTCGACGCTTCCTGTAAAGCATCGACTGGAGTTTCGTTGAACGATGCCCTGATGGTGGGTTTGGTTGTGCAGGACGATATAATAAACATTTCTCTTTGTTTTTGCACGCATCGCATCGCGGTCAACGCCGACGTAGTCAAGATGTATCGAATGATCAGAGTCCAAGATCAGGATTATCCGTTGCAGAGCATAAAGTGGAGGCACGAGCCATCCGAACCATTTCGTACGTACGAGTTGACTACTGTTACGTACGGTACATCGTCAGTGCCATACCTAGCCACAACATGTCTACAACGCCTTGCAGAAGATGGAGAAGCTACGCATCCTGTAGCTTCTCTCTGGGGTGGACACTCTAGAGGATGGTCAAAAGATGGTACGTGATATCATCGAACTCATGGAGTCAGCGGGTTTCATTCTTCAAAAATGGAATTCGAGCAGCAAGGAGCTTCTGGAAATCATTCCGGAGGAATTGAGAGATGGTCGATCCGTGTTGGAGATTGATTCGTTCGTTACCGCCGTGAAAACGAAAGGATTAGTCTGGGAGCATTGCGTGGATGTTTTTCGATTCACCTTCCTTTCGTTCGACTCGTCTATACCGATTACAAAACGGGTGGTCGTCTCCGATGTTTGGTCCACTTGGGTTAATTGGCCCAGTTATCATTAAGGCCAAGATTTTCATTCAAGGCCTGTGGAAACAAAACTGTGACTGGGATGATCCTCTCTCTTCTGAAAATCAAGCACAATGGCAGGATTATCGACGGAATCTAGCAGGGCTAGATAATCTTACCATTCCTTGGTGGGTGGGAACTGGCAGTCACACCATCACTACGCAGCTGCATGGTTTCTGTGATGCATCTACAAAGGCATACGGAGCCTGTTTCTACGTCCGAACGATCTCTGAAACGGGGGAGGTGTGTGTGTGAAGCTGATGACGGCGAAGTCTCGAGGAAACGGCGATGTCGAAAGGAAGCAAACGGCTCTTCATTCCACGTTTAGAATTTTCAGCGGCTGTGTTGCTAGCCCACCTTTATGAAAAAATCACGATCAGCCTAGGAATTGAAGCAAATTGTTTCTTCTGGACGGATTCCACAATCGTCAAATGTTGGCTGGCCTCGTCGCCGTCAAGATGGAAGTAGTTTGTTGCTAACAGAGTTTCGGAGATCCAGCACATTACTAGGCAAGGCACTTGGAATCACGTGGTAGGTTTAGAGAATCCAGCAGACGTCATTTCCCGCGGAATGATCCCAGCGCAACTACAGTACGAGCCAATCGGGTTCAATGGTCCATATTGGCTTTGGCCAGATAAACACAACTGGCCGTCGTCTCCTCAAGTTTGTGAGGATGACTTTGATCTCGTGGATCTAGAGGTCAAGAGCGTATGTGCAGTTCTTTCATAGAGTTGTCCTAACGATATCTTTGAACTGAAATCATCGTACATGGATCTCCTACGTCTCCGTCACAACTCGAAATCATCTCCCAGCGCGAGAGTTTCCCAAATGAAAAAGCGCATTTGTCGAATGGTCGGCAAGGTCGAGAATCGTCGAAAATCTCTTCGTTGCACCCAGAGTTACAAGATGGGATACTCTGCGTTGGCGGCCGGCTTCGTCACGCTTGCATTGCGACTCGTCGAAAGCACCCATGCATTCTCTTCTCACCGGCATCCGTTTACACACATGGTCATTACACAATACCATCTGAAGTTGCTGAACGGTCGTCAGCAGCTCATGTTTCGAGAACGCTTCTGGCCCACCAACGTTCGGAGTATCGTCAGGAAAATCATTCACGAGTGCGTACGATGTTTCAGGGTAAAACTTAAAATGCAAGGCCAGCTGATGACGGATCTGCCTCCCGAGAGAGTCACTCCATGTTCTCCATTCGGGCGTGTAGGAGTTGACTATTGCGGTCCATTCCAAATCGCTTATCCGTATCGTTGTAATCGCCCGGTGAAAATTTTCGTTGCCGTCTACGTCTTTCTAGTGACCAAGGCTGTCCACTTGGAGCTAGCGTCAGACCCCTCTACTCAATGGTTCATCGCTACCTTGAAGCTGGAAGAAATGCATCGACTATTCAATGATCAACAGTTCCAGGAGTTTATCGTTAGGAGTTCCACGGAAGACCAGATCCAGTTTCACTTCATTCCGGCGCGTTCGCCAAACTTTGGTGGACTTTGGGAGTCAGCAGTTAAGTCGTTCAAACTGCTCTTCATGAGAACGATTGGCAATCAGACGCTTTTGTACGAAGAGATGCAGACAATTGTGACACAGATGGAAGCAATTTTAAATTCGAGACCGCTTACGCCGCTTAGCAACGATCCGGACGATTATGAGGCGTTGACTCCAGATCATTTTTTAATTCAGCGAGAATCGTTTGACAGCTTACCAGAAGTCCTAACGATTCACCCAGCAGATGTGGAAGAAATGGTCCAAGCTCTATCGGTCGGACCTCCACAACCGGACAAAATGGACTGTGATACGGAATAACATTACTGTTGGAACAATGGTGATTCTGAAGGAAGAAAACCAGTCTCCTTTGACATGGCACCTAGGGCGTATAACTGAGGTAAACGTGGGCGAGGACGGAAACGTACGAGGCGTGACCGTCAAAACAAAGAGTGGTAGTTATCGTAGAGCGATCTCGAAGATCTGCGTACTACCAATTCGAGACAATATAATTCCATCCAACGGGGAGAACTAGGACTCCCCCAACGGCGGAGGTCGAAAGTCATTTTTTCCCAGCCACGACTTGCCCTTGGTTCTGATCCCCGCAAAACCGTCTCGTAAATTAGCATCCTACGCCCCTGTCAGTTGAGGTCGGTATTACAATATTTCATACAACAGGCTAGATTTGGGCGTTATGTGGCTAACATTTGCATGAAATATCCCATTATTTTCAACCAAATCTAGCGATCTCGTTTTGTGCATTAGATAGCGCAGAAAATTCAATGTTTCCTTTTATCTGTGTAGGGAATGCTAGATTTGAATAAAATAATAGACGCTTTCATGCAACCTTAGGCCAAATAATGCCCGAACTTAGTCGGTTGTATGGAAGATTGCAAACATTGCTGCATGGCGTTAAAGGGTGTCCACGATGGAATTGCCACACTATGAAATTGCTCTAACTTTTTAACCGTTGGTTAGAATTTAATGAAAATTTGGATGGATTTAGTTCACAGTGCATTATTTACATTTACCTGCAAGTTTTAAAGTCCTGTGATCAAAACTCGCGGAAATGGAGTCGAAAGAACAGCCCGTGCGTGATAAAATCTTGCGCATTCATCACGAGAACAAGGATCTCTCGCATCGTTCCATCGCTAAAACGTTGGGAATCGTGAATTCCACGGTGTCGCGAGTGATTAAGCGGTTCGAGGAACGGTTGACCATCGATCGGAAGCCCAGAAGTGAAGGAAAAAGTATTCCGTACAACACCAAAAATCACAACCGCGTAGTTGGGGCCTTCAACCGAAATCCGAACGCCTCCGTTCGGGATGTGGCTAAGAAGCTGCACCTAAGCCGAAGTTTTGTCCAGAAGGCCAAAACTAAGGCTGGGCTTCGAACGTTCAAGGTACAAAAGGCCCCTAATCGCGACGAGAAGCAGAACAAGTCCGCCAAAACCCGTGCCAGGAAGTTGTACCTCAACATGCTGACGAAAGTTGAATGCTGCATCATGGACGACGAAACATATGTGAAGGCCGACTTCAAACAGATCCCCGGCAACCTGTTTTTCACGGCCAAGGATAAGTTCAGCGTTCCGGAGCATGTCCGCACTCAGAAGATGTCCAAATTTGCGAAGAAATTCCTGGTTTGGCAAGCCATCTGCACGTGCGGGAAGCGGAGTGCACCTTTCGTGACCCAGGACACGATCAACGGACAGGTGTACATAAAAGAGTGCCTCCAGAAGCGGCTGCTTCCTCTCCTGAAGGCCCACAACGTCCCAACAATCTTCTGGCCGGATTTGGCCTCATGCCACTACTCCAAGGACGTGCGGTATGCGGTATGGTATGCGGACAATAAGGTCAATTTCGTGCCGAAAATGTTCAACCCTCCCAACACTCCGGAGCTCCGCCCCATTGAGAAGTACTGGGCGATTATGAAGCAGCACCTTCTTAAACGACCTAAGGTAGTGAAGACAGTCGAGGAACTGAAGAAAGTATGGGTTTACATACAAAAAACGGTTGATTCACAGGTTGTGCAGAATCTTATGACCGGGGTTAAGGCCAAGGTGCGGGCATTTGCGTATGGACTGTAAATAAAATACGAGCAAAATGGTAAAATGAAGTTTAATAGTTATTTCTCAATTCCTGAAAATTTGATGCCAATCGGATGAAAACTCGAATTTTGCGAATCAATTTTGTGTGTGGCAATTTCATCGTGGACACCCTTTATTATGACAGGTTATAAACTATTAATTGCAAACATAAACTAATGTTCAGTGCAGTTGGAACTGAAATTCTGATGAACCTCATGAAATCGTCCACAAATTGGTTACGATTAGCTGTGGTATTCTTCATCATTTCGATGGCAAACAAATATTAATATTTCAAAGGATATGTTCACAACAACCTTCCGAATAAATTCCTCCTTTTTAGCAATTTCACAAGAAACGTTCATTAATTTACCAAAATGGATTAATGGGTTCAGAGGGTTGTGGTATAATTCCCGGTAGCGTTGGTCTGCTTACGTGTTGATGTGGTAATTGAAATTACCACTTTTCTGTATTCCCCTTGAATTCATGATAAACATTTTTTTTCATCATTAACTCATTTTCAACACAGACAACCTCTCGAAAAAGGAAAAAGCTTCAGGCAATCATGCCCTTCGTTTGCCTTCCTAGAATTGATATAAATTTCTTAATTTCGGATGATTTCCTACTAGACCCAATCAAGATAGTACACAGAGCATTCACTTTGGTCTCTTCACAATAGAATTCACTCCTCCACCCGCATGCACACATACATTCACAGAAGTCAAAATCTGTAGGCGGCCGATCTACATTTAAGTGAATGTGTCTTCTTCCTCGAACTGCGCTACGGCCGATCGATTGTGTGTTCCAGCCGAGGGGGGGAATGGCAAAAGTTGAATCACAATGACCAATCGAAGTAGAATGAAGTTGGGTTCCAGCCAATGATTAGCCCTATTATTATCCTCGACTCAAGTGGATCTCAGACTGCTCTAGAGCATTTTTTGCGAATGAATGAGTTTGAGTGCGAGGTGAGTGAAAAGCGAAACATCAGCACTGGCAGAGCAAAGCTATTAATCCCGATTTTCTCGGAAACAAAGCAAAAAAATGCCTCCCATCTGATGGGAAGGAGTGACTTTTCCACTGCTGCTTCTACTTCTAGCATTTCTTGAGCTTGGTACTTGAGAGGAAAGCGAAACCTACGAGTCAGGAAGGATATTTGCGAACAGACGATTTTCCACGGATTGCCACGAAGATTGCTTCGTTGGTATTCCTGCGGAACGGCGGAGAAGGCAAAAGCATAAACACATTTTCGACGGGTCCTTCAGTCGGCCCGGGCTGGAGTATGAATTTGTTTTCTTCTTCTTGTTTTTTTTTTTTGGGGGAGCGGCAATACTCACTCTGACCGGAAAATCCTGCAGTCAAGTAGCATTCGCCCTTCACATTCAGAGGCATCTCGGGAAGGAAAGAACAAATCGGCTAAAAGTAGGAACTCAAATCCGGTAGACGGTAATCGGCTTTGTATGGTGGCTGATTCAGAAACTACGGAAGTGGAAAATTATATCCTCAGCTAGGGAATGTGATATCACTTTGAGCAATCACTGGTCTGTAATTATTGCCAAGTTCTGAAATAAAGTGGTGAAGCTTTATTCTATCAAAGCGAGTAATAACTTTAAGGTGTACCCAGCGAAGTTGAAATTGTGTGCTCTAGACAGATTTTTGCCTGCAAGCAGACTTTTGATCTTCAAACATAATTGCCTTTTTCATACGAGGGAATATTTGATATTAACTGAATTCAGTTTTTTCGTCATGGAAAAATTAAAAGTTTAAAGTTATGACTTTACTCCTTCTTGCATAATAAAACGTACAGAATGGATTCAAGCATTCAAACCATCAGATGGTATTATAATGTGGGTTTTTAGTAGCTCAATCACTTAGTGGCTAAACTTCCCGAATCGGTGACGAATTTAATCAGTTGGTCCACCAGTGGTAGATGGGAAAGATGTCTGGGTGTGGTCCTCTATGGCATTCCAAAACTCGCCCCGCTGTTGGTTGGTTCCTCTGATCCAATACTTGGAAACTGTCAGCCAAAGCTGACATAAAGGGTGTATTCGATAAAAAATGGCACACAGAAAATCTTCTGTAACTTTTAAATCGTATGAGTAAAAAACCTAGAAATTTGAGTAGATCTTATCCATAGTGTATTATTTACATCTGCCAAGTTTCATAGTTAAACATTCAGTAGTTCCAGTCATGTCGTCGAAACAAGAAATTGACCGTGAGAAAATTTTGTGCACTCACAATCAAAATCCAGGGGCGTCCCACCGGTGGATTGCTAAAAGGCTTGGAATTGCAAATACAACTGTGTCTCGTGTAATAAGAACCTTCAAGGAGCGTCTGAGTGTCCAAAGGAAGGAAGGGAGTGGTCGTAAAAGTGGTCCAATGGACAGTAAAATGGCCAGGAAAGTCGTACAACAATTCAAGAACCGTCCAAACATGTCAATTCGAGATGTCGCTAAAAAGTCTAAGGTGTCAGTCGGTTTTGTGCAGAAAACCATGAAGCGTGCTGGGTTACATGTTTACAAAGTGCAAAAAGCCTCAAACCGGAATGAAAAACAAAACATCACTACGAAAACCCGCGCCCGGAAACTTTACACGAAGCTGCTCACCAAATCCGGTTGCATCGTGATGGATGACGAAACATACGTCAAGGCCGACTTCCGTCAACTTCCTGGGCAAGAATATTTCGTTGTCAAGTCGAAGTTCGATGTTCCGGAGGATGTTCGAAAGAAGAAACTATCGAAATTTGCAAAGAAGTTTCTAATCTGGCAGGCGATTTGCGGATGTGGTGAAATAAGTGCTCCCTTCAGCACTTCCGGAACAATAAACGGTGCGATTTAACGGAAGAGTGCCTTAAGAAGCGTTTCTCGCCATTTATTAAGAAGCACAAAGGATCAACTCTGTTTTGGCCTGATCTAGCATCCTGCCACTACGCTCGAAACGTATTGGAGTGGTACCGAGCCAACGGAGTCAATTTTGTGCCAAAGGATATGAACCCACCAAATTCACCGGAACTTCGTACAGTTGAAAAATTCTGGGCAATTATGAAAACGGAACTTCGCCAACATCATAAAACTATAAAAACAGAGCTAGAATTGAAGAAAATTTGGGTAAAAACAACAAAAACACTGGGAAAATCGGTTGTACAAAATTTGATGGGCGGAGTGAAAAGGAAGGTGCGGGCATTCGGGATGGGAGACGAAATCGAATAAAACAAATGTTGTAAATCAAAACTCATTAGTAGTTCTTCATTCCCTGGAAATTTCAAGAAAATCCGATAATCAGTTTAATTTTGATGAGTATATATGTGTGTGCCATTTTTATCGAATACACCCTTTAGCTGCTCTGCCCGCATCTCGGACCAGTTTTTTCTGGCTTCATATTGGACTGCCCCAGCCAAACCTTTCAGTAGTTGGAGACTGTTGGAGCTGAGCTGCATGCTTTCCGGCGAGTTATAGGTTGCGGATCATGAACGACCTCCAGATATGGAGGATCTGTGCGAACTCAATAAACATCCCCGGACAGGCATCGAGGCCTGCCTGGACTCTGTTGAGTTTCTTCCAAAATCTCAAAAATATCTGAAAGTAGCCCTGTCAAAGAGAGTCATCCCGCTTAGCGTTTGTTCTTCATGTCGGGGCGGCTCAAAACGGCGTCTATTCTACATCTTAGGGGTGGCCGATCATCGTCCTCGTGCCAGCGTGGGAATCTTAACAGAGCTGTGCACGATGGTCCTCCGGTAAGACAGGGGGTTGATGCAGGCCCTACAAGCCAGCTGTAAAAATAATAATAATGGAAGCACCCGGTATAAATACGGACCGGAACAATCGGCATATACCAAAGCAACGAAATAACGCAGCGGGAGGCTTCATAGGGTTTGTAGAAAAATTAACGGAACGATTGCTTTGACGAAGAGTTTCAAACGGTTTTAGATGAGAAGAATGGAGCGCGGGAGCTGATGCTGCAGCAAGCAACTCGTCAAAATGTGGAACGATACAGACAGAAGCGAAGACAACAAACTCATATCTTCCGGGATAAAAAGCGTCACCTGGAGGAGACGGACTGCGAAAAAGTGGAGCAGCTGTATCGTTCTCAAGATGCGCGTAAATGCTACAAAAAAACTCAACGCATCCTGTAGAGGCTTCTGTAGAGATGTGATGAGCTTCGCATAAACATAACTCACAACGACGCCATGTGTTAATTAAACAAAAATACAACCAAGTTATATATTACGCTTGAGATGATATTCATTGTCGACATTCGATAAAATCGACAAACCAAACGTTAAGCGGCAGGCCTTGCAATGGAACGATACATCGCTCTCGGATTCGAGAGAATGCTTCCGATTGAATGCTCAGAAAACATGGAAAAGAGAGGAAAGAGTAAAGAGTAGCCACAAGCAAGTATGTCTGTTATACAAATACATAGAGAAAGAGAGAGAAGCTCATCACATCTCTACAGCTTCGTGCAGCGAGTTGAAATGCGTCGGGATAAAGATGGAACTATCTTCACGGATGAACATGAGTTGATTGAAAGGTGGAAGCTGCGCATCGATGAACACCTGAATGGCGCAGAGGTGGAATACCAAGACCGCATCATGATGAATGGCTTCAGCGGTATGGCGGACAAGGTTGACGTGCCACCTCCCACGATTAGTGAAGTTAGAGATGCTATCAAACAGCTTAATAATGACAAGGCGGCGTGAAAGGATGGCGTCGGAGCGGAACTTAGTTAGAATGTGAGAACTATCGAGCGATCACTGTTTCCAACGTGGCCTACAAAATGCTGTCCCAGAATATCTTTTGTCGTCTATCGCCGCCAGCAAGCAGATTTGTGGGAAATTATCAAGCCGGTTTCGTGAACGGTCGATCGTCAACTGACTTATGTTGAGGCAGATGCTCCAAAAGTGTCGCAAATATAAAGTCCCTATACACCACCTATTCATCGACTTCAAGGCCGCATACGATACTATTGATCGTGAAGCTATAGAAGATTATGGACGGGAACCTTTTTCTCGGGAAACTGACCAGAATGATCAAGGCTACGATGGATGGTGTACAGTGTTACGTGAAGATATCGGGTGCATTATCGGTTTCGTTTGAAACACGCAAAGGATTTTGACAAGGCGATGGTCTTTCCTGCCTCCTATTCAGCATTGTGTTAGAAGGTGTTATGAAGTTTCGCCAAGCTGCTGTTCCGTTTTTAGAGCTGCTTCCAGCTGTTGAACATTTTTCCGTAGAAGCACAGTTTTTGATTGTGGCGCCCGATCTCGACAAGCGTTGTACACCGCATACATACTGAAATTAGGTAGTGGTCCAAAGCCATATGGACGTTGAAAATCCGAGAAGAACTTTTTGATGATTACAACGTGGTTGATTTGATTTTTTGTTCGTTGGTCAAATTATCTCCATGTGGTTTTGTGGATGTTTTTGCGAGGAAAATGGTGCTCTGGACTATTAAATAGCAAAAGGCTGTAAATTTCACACGTTTTTGTAGACTGTTTTTGAAACATCGTATGTGGAGCGTAGACTTTGGTCAACCCCCCCCCCTCTCCCAGAAAAGTCCACGTGGTTTATGTATAGCCCCTAATGAGCAGCCATCGTACACCTGTTCAAACTACGCATTAACGGAATATGACTGCCCGAAATAACGATGGTCGGAAATCGATGCATAAATAATGCCGAATATCGATTGTTTCGTGTGCTGTGTGACACGTCGCAACCACATTTAGTTCACATCCATGTCATCCAGTTTAGGCCAGACGAAGTCGGTAGGCCCAAGTAACAATTTAAGTTTTATTCCAGCCGAATAGCACTCCTCCCGGCTTAATTGATAAAACTACATTCAAAACTGTTTCGTCCACCAACACCTCCTCTATGCATCTTTAAAACCGACATGTGTACAAAGTGGCCCACTCTATAGACGCTTGTGAAAACAAATGAATAAAACCTTTACAAGAACATAGAGATTTTGAAAATGTGAAACCTTCATCAAACCTATTGGCTGCCAGCATAGGACCAAATGGCCACAGCTGTCAAACTTCACTGTGATATCGTGGTTGGTTTTTGGTATTCTGCCTTGTTCGATTCTCTGCTCTTCTGATTCGTTAAGCAGTAAATAATATCTAGGAAAAAAAGTTCTAGCGTTGCGGGAAATTTTGTTTGATAGCAAAATATCCGAACAAACAAAATATGCGCATTTAATTTTATGGTGAATATTGGTACGATAAGAGCCGAAAATTATTGCGCCTCGGAAATAATGCGAGTTTAAGTCTATTTCGATTAAATAATCATGAATTTCATGAAAATTTATGGAATTAAACGAGGTAATCTAAAAGAATGCAAAATTGGTCTCTGATCTACAATTCATTGGAATTACATATTAAATTTGGTGTATTTATTTTTCCACATTTCAGTTATTTCATATATTTCAATATGGCGATTGGAAAAAAATCAATGTTTTGCAAAAAGCCAATTTATCTTCGCAATGGCTACTATAAAACTCTTTCGTCATTTGGTGGCTTTCCTCAATGCCAATTGGCCATTTATTGCATTTAATAGAGGCAAAATGGCTTTAAAATGCTTTTTCAACTGACCATAATAAGATAATATGAATGAGTCCTAAAACGGAATTTAGAAACAGCATTTTACGAGTTCATAAAGTCAAAATAAACCTTTGATAGGAGTAAATGGAACTTTAGAAGACAAGGTTTTAAGATCGCTGTAAAGAAGCTGTGTAAGCTCTCATAAACCTGACTAAAAGTTGAAACCTATTGGCACCTCTTATTAGGTGCGCAACTAAGTTCTCGCTGTTTTTTGGTGAAAAAGGATCTTTATTTTGAAAACAAAGGTTACAAACGAATTATTCAAAGTATTGCCCATCACTAGCTACGACTTTTTCCCATCTTTCTGGTAGATCGTGAATACCATTTCGATAGAACTGTTCGTCTTTCGATGCTATCCATGAATCAAGCCATTTTGAGATGTCATCATATGAGTGGAATTGCTGACCAGTGAGACCATGTGCCATCGAGAGGAATAAGTAATAATCGGACGGTGCAATATCAGGAAAATATGGCGGGTGGGGTAGGACTTCCCATTTGAGCGTTTCCAAGTAGGCTTTCACGGGTTTCGCAACGTGAGGTCGAGCGTTGTCATGCTGAAGAATCACTTTTTCGTGTCTGTGCTCGTATTGTGGCCGTTTTTCGTGCAGTGCTCGGCTCAATCGCATCAATTGAGTTCGATACCGTTCCCCGGTAATGGTTTCGTTTGGTTTCAACAGCTCATAATAAATAACACCAACTTGGTCCCACCAAATATACAGCACAATCTTCGCAGCGTGAATATTCGGCCTAGGCGACGATGTTGAAGCATGCCCGGGCAGTCCCCATGAATGTTTCCGTTTTGGGTTACTGTAATGAATCCATTTTTCGTCACCCGTCACAATGCGATGAAGAAAACTCTTCCTTTTTTGCCGCTGGAGCAGTTGTTCACAGACGAAAAAACGACGCTCAACATCTCTTGGCTTCAAATCGTAAGGAACCCAAGCTCCTTGCTTTTAAATCATTCCCAACGCATGCAATCGCTTAGAAACGGCTTAGCGGGAAACTCTTAATCCTGAACCAAGCTCTTCTTGCGTTTGACACGGATCCTCATCGAGCAATGCTTCCAATTTAGAGTCTTCGAAGTTTTTTGGCCTTCCTTCACGCGGACGATCATCAACACTGAAATCACCGTTTTTGAAGCAACGAAACCAATCACGACACGTTGTTTCACTCAGAGCAGCATCACCGTAAACTTTTTGGAGCTCTCGATGTGCTTCAGCCACCGGTTTCTTCGAATGAAAGAAGAAAATCAACACTTCCCGCAAATGACAATTATTTGGCACGAAATCAGACATCTTCAAACAACCAAAATATATAACACTAAACCAAAATCACTGATTTGGCAAAGCGGTTTGTTTACCATATGTCTGAGCTTGGTTTATGACGCTTGAGATGTACAACATTCGACCAGCACTTACTACTGGCGCCATCTATTGCTAAACAGCGGGAACTTAGTTGCGCACCTAATAGTACCGTAGTTAAACCAAATTGATTTCCAGCGGCTTTCATAAAACGCTAGTAAAACTTTATAAAGCTAGATGGTTTTGGCAATGTTACTTGGGTAATCATCGACCTGCATCTCGTACTGATGGGCCTTGTCCCAAATTCGACAATTCTGCTTGTTTACATACCCGCTCATCCAGTAATGGGCCGCTTCGCTAAAGAAGGGTTTTCAAAAAATTTCGAAGTCTGTTTCCAACTGTTCCAAAACCCAAACAGCAAACATACAGCGCGATCTATGGTCATTGAGCTTGAGCTCCAGGAGCAATTGAATCTTGTTTGGGTGCAAACCCAAGTCTCGACGCAGAATTCAGCAAGTTGAAGTCTGCAAGTGGCCGAGTCCAAGCACGAAATCGACTGCCGCGGGTTCTCCTGCACATTTTCACGCACAGCGGCGATATTCTCGGCAGACCTTGTGTTCCGCTGACGAATGGATGGTTTTTCTGAAAATTATTCTTTTGTTCTTCAATATGAAATAATGATGGCTTTCATTGGAACAATGATCAAGCAACAATTCACCCTATTGTTATATGTTTCAAAGATAAAGGAGAATTTGAGTTTTGTTGTTGTGTTTGAAGTCATGAGTCATGATACAATAGTAGTACAAATGTTTGTATCCAAACATTGAGATTTTTTCAAAAACGAATACAAATAAAAAAAAAATATGTCTGATGGAGCATCCCAATATAAAAATAAAAAAAAATACTTTACAGTTTATGTCAATTTAACGCTCATGTGTTCGACAAAAAAAACACCTCTAAGTGATCGACTGGGTACCCGAATACACCCAAAAGTTGAAATTGTAGCAAAAAATGCTATTGCAGTTTTTGCAATCATATCTTGAGAAATCCGCATGATTCTGACAAGGCAATTTTGCCCATCATGATCCACAAAGGTATAAACAAAGCCATGCAAGTGTGTGCAAGCGGTTATCGCTGTGTGCCTAGTGCCTCGACAGTCGCAGCAACCGTTGGGGTTTTGTTCAACCGCCAACCACTTCTCAATATGGGTGAGACAATGGCACAGAACGCCGCTACGCCATATGCCACTGTTGCTGTTCCGCTGACAAGTGTTCTATTTTTATTTGCACTCGTCATCACCCTCCTATCGCTCTCTCATCAAGTCACCATGCGTTTTATGAAATAAACGAAGCCATGTACGTGTGTGCGACCGACATTTGCTTCATTGTTGTAACGTTGAGTGCCTCGGCAACCGAAGCAATTGTAGGGCTTTTATTCCGTTCACCTCAACTTGTTGCGGTGACTGGATGGTTATAATGAAGAGCCTCATGCTGACGGTCGCGGTTCGACTCTCAGTAGCGGATCGTAATCTTTTTTTTTTTTGTGAGTTATTGAATTTACTACTACTAATCAACTGTTCAACCTCACGCACACATTGAATTTTTCTAATCGAATTGATGTGCTGCTTTTTTGCCCACGCCCAATGTTGCATTTTTCCTCCAAGTTGCGATCCATTACGAGAAATGAAACCAAATCATGCGAAATTGCATTACAATCTTGCTTTTTTATTTTGGGTGTACTCACCGAATTTAAATGATCATAACTCTGGCAATTAATGACCGATTTTAATTCTTTTAGCACCGTCAGATTCAAAAACTCATTCGCTTCAGAAATAATTTCAGCCATGACCATTTAAATTCATCTGGTTCTCGTAAATCTGGATTACCGGGGCTGTGTTCCGGTACGGTGACACTATTTATAAACACCTATTGGATTTCCGGGAATGTACGTCAAAATCTTGGGAATAATTCCTAAAAACTATTTATAATCTATTGTGGGCCATAAGGCGACTTGTTCCTGCAACAGCCATTCTGTAACAAGTTCCCCTTGGAGCCCAAAGTGGCCGTGAGCAATTTTAAATAGAAAAATCTAGCATGATATTTCTTCAGTAGGACATTTCTCAACGTTTTGTGATCATCTGAGGATTTGTCCTCGGACCTAAAACCGAAACAAAAATGTATTTTTACTTCGACCTACTTTATACCTCAGAAATACTAGATTCTAGTCAATTGTTTTTTTTATTTTATGGAAATTCCTTTTGCACATTATTGTGTACATATAACTAACAGTCGCGTCAAAACAACTATTTAGGTTTACCAACAGCTGGATTACTTATCAAATCGACCAAATCGTCGTGGAAATAATAATAATAATGATGAAGTAAAGACTGGACTCGGAAAAAATGAGACACACAAAAATAATCACCAAAAATTCATTTTAAATCGGATACTTCTCAAATTTTCAGGGATTAAATAATTATACATTAACTATGTTTTAATATAATAAATTTATTGAATTTCCTCCCCCAAGCTGAATGCTCGTACATCTCTCTTAGTACTGCTCATGAGATCTTGGGCGAGGCTTTGTCCATCTTCCTTACACAATTTCTCCCAGTTTTTCTTCAAAGCTTCATCGGTTTTGAATGTTTTCCTTCATTATCGCCCAAAACTTTTTGATCGTACGAAAATCTGGTGTATTTGGCTGGTTCGCCTCCTGCCTCCTGACTACATTAACGCAATTTGCTTCGTACCAATCCATTACAGGCTTGGCATAAAAGCACGAACCGAGATCCGGTCAGAACACCGTGGGACCACGGTGAGAGCGGAGGAAGGGCCGCAAGCGCTTCTGCAAGCATTCCTCTTGATAAATCTGCCCGTTTATGGTGCCGGTTGTAACGAACGGCTTGCTGTACCGTCCGCACTCACAAATTGCCTGCCACAACAGGTACTTCTTCGTGAATTTGTCCATCTTTCTCTTCCGGAACTTTTCCGAAAAACTCGAGGCCGGGGATTTGTTTGGTGTCCGTCTTGATATATGTCTCGTCGTCCATGACGAGACAGCCTGGCTTGGCCAGCCACTCACGGTACAGCTTCCGCGCACGCAATTTGACCGCCGTGTTTTGCTTGTCAGTCCAGTTTGGCGCCTTCCTGACCTTAGAAACACATAGCCCAACCCGCTTCATGGTCTGCTGGACGAACCACTTTGACGAATTGACCGTTTTGGCCACGTCTCGGGTGGAAAGGTTCGGATTATTCTTAAAGTACTGCCTTATCTTCCCTGCCTTCTCTGGGTATTGCGTTTTCGGTTCTCGCCGCTTCCAGCGCGCCGCTCGATGGTTTTCGTCTCCTGGAACATCTCCACAACGCAGAACACGGGGGAATGGTGGATTCTGAGCCTTTTGCCGATCCATCGACTATACTGACCAGGATTATCGATCACCGCGCCCAAGATTTGCTGGCGTAGCTCTTCTTGTTTTGAACGCATCTTAAAAACTACTTGACAGATCGCGATAAAATCTGGCACACATAAACATAACACTCAAAACTATTATAAACCTAATTTCAATAATTTTACCCACGCGTTACACCCAAAGCAAAGTGTCGCATTTTTTCCGAGCCCAATCTTTAATCTCCTATAACATTCAAATTATGAGTCCAATCGAGTGAAGGTCAAAAAAAAAGTTGTTGAAATATCTATGTCTGGTGAAACAAACATAGTTTTGGTGATGGACCATCTCGAATAACTTATGAAAAGGGCATGATTCTTAAGATTTTTATCTTCAAATGAAATTAAATTCAACGTATCTTGAGAACGATTACCTCGAGAGAGATTATTACAGTGAACATTTCCAAAATTTATGTAGAAACATTATTTGGCATTGAAAAGCACTTTTAATCAAATTAATTCATTTCATGAAAATCATTCATAACTTGCTATTAAAAAATACTTTTTAAAAAATGTCTTTTCCATGTTGTTCGTAGCGTTGAAAAACTGTTTTTTTGTCCAAATTTTACCATCAAAAATCAAAAAATTTTACCATCAAAAATGTAAAGAAAATAGCGTATTTTGAGAATTTGAATTTTACGTTTTAATTATGTTTTAATTTCATGTAAAAAAATGTTTTTTCAGTGTATATCTTTTTCATTAACATTTCGATTCCCTACCCGATTTGACACTTTTTCTACAATCAACTGTGAATGTTCAGAAAATTTATAAGGAATGACCCTTCAGTACAAGAACATGACTTCATGTCCTCGGAGAAAAGAGTTTGCTATTTTTTTCCAAAAAGGGCACACATGAAATTATTTCAACACGTACAACGGGCTGTAACTTTCATTCCATTGGACAGAAATAAATCAAATTTTGCCCAAGTTCATGCATGATGGCAAGAATTGTGTTCGTTCACATGGAAAATCCGGAGCTGGTTTTTATTTGGGTTAATTTATATTTCCATAGCGGTCATAATACAGTTAGTGAAACTTTATAATCATACGATTACTACCACTTACATAACGCACATGTGCTTAAGCGGCGCTACTATGCTAAATCCTAGCGTTGGGTACAATTTGATCCTTGCTGTGGAATACCAAAGTACGCGTTTCGATTGTCGAGCTTCTCAGCTGACTAGGTATTTATAGTCTGTGGAACGATGTGATATAATCGTTCACAGAGTAACTGAACTTATGATTTAAAGACTGTTTCAGAAATAATATTCACATTTTCAAAATATTAAAAATATGTTGTTTTCTATAATTTCTATTAGTTTTTTGGAGAACTATATCAGCACGGATGTTTTTCACAATACTTTAATGTTCTTTATTCAAAATCTTTAATTATAACCGAAACATCTCACATTTTCTCGAACGTGACCCATAAGCTACGGCAAAGTTGCACTTTGCGCCATTTTCACCACTTTTGTTCAATTCTTTTTATATTTTTCGATGTCATCCGCGGTTTAATGAATTTTCTTAGCTTTACCTTGCTTAAAGCTCAGAAAGTCTCCATGGGCCGTACCTCCGGAAAATTTGGCGCATTCATGTCTTTCGGTACAAAACAGACATTTTGGCATTTGTACCATCCTAGTGTGTCCAAAATATGACTGGACCATCATGCTGCTTGATCATTGCTAATAAACGCTTCTGGAGGCAATCCTTGAGTACTTCTGAGTGATAATTATATCCGATGTTACGCATCTTCTTGCCAAATTTTTCGAAGAAAACGACATTCTCCGTTTCGGTAATATCCCTGTCCTGGCGTACAGTGAAGTACTGTGGTCCGGGAAGGGTTTTATAATTCAATTTCACATACGTCTCATCGTCAATGATTACACCCAGATTTTCTACACAAAATTGTTTCACATAGTTTCCGGGCTCTCGGTTTCACAGACGCGGCCTGATTTGAGTTACTTTTTGGGTTTTTTTTTGCTTCCGATATGTCTTGAGTCCAAGTCGCTCGTTTGCAGGCATCGAGGTCCCTATCTTCTTCACCACATCCCGAACGGAAGCCGATGGTTTCTGTTTATAAGCATCCCTGATGCAAGAAGGTCAATGGCCAGACTCAACGGACCGGATTTCCAACGACTGCTTAATTCATCTTCAAAAGTACATTGATCTCTATATTATCTAACTGCAGTTCGTACCGCTTCGACGCTCGTCCATGGCCAATTATGTTATGGTGATTCCACTCACATTGTTTCATTTATGAACGATACATTTTCTCTGCTCCGTATTACGAACACGAATTTTGAAACTCAACCAGAAACTAAGTTTGTGTTCGATGCAATGACGTACACAAATGTGTAAACAAAATGACGCAGCCAAAATAAATTGATAAATGTCAAAATGCCGTTAACATTAGGTGTGGTTATAATTTTTAGAAAAGTCTATTGTGACATGAGGGAAAGTTTCACATTTTAGCTGCGTAATGGAAGACAAAACATGCGACAACACTGATCCCAACAAATGCCAGGACAGGAGTTTTAGCCTCAAAGATAAACTCAAAGTGGATGATAGTTTCAAAAAGCAGAAAACGTCGAAATTTTGCATCGAAATACCTCATTTATCAGGCTATTTGCACCTGTAGCAAGCGAAGTGAAATTTTTGTCATTATAGCGTTTTTATTTTCCCATTTTTGGAGTAACGCAAGAAAAACCACTATTTTAACTGGATTAAGCTACATGCTTCTATTCTAACGTTTGCATTAAGAAAATTGACTTTTTTAGGATGGTGATAAAAAAAATTGAACAGATGATTGCTTTTGATAAATTTCCCATGGAAGGTAATTATTTAAGTTAACTTGCAACAAAATTCTTCGCCCTTGCGAGCCCTTCCAGCAGTTAACCGGAACATTCGCCATGACGGACGAAAACATGCCTGTATGCATGTTTTTGAATTCTTTCTTCTTATTTATCAGTTCCTCCTCAGTTCTCGTGACAACATTGTTGAAGTAGATCTTACGCTTCAGGTTGGCCCAGAAATTCTCGATGGGACGCAGCTGTGGGACGTTGGGCGAGTTCGCCGACTGGGGTACCATGACGATATTCAGCAGCTCCATCTCCTCCAACGATCGCTTCGAGAAGTGGGCTGACGCCAGATCCGGCCAGAATACCGCGTCTTCGCCCTTTTGGTATTTCTGGACGAACGACGCAACTTCCGGCAGGTATTTCGTACTATAAATTTCCCCATTCACGGCAAGTCCGCAGTGAGAGAAGAGCGGCTTTGACATCTCCTTCTCACTGATTGTCAGCCACAGTAGCACCTTCTTGAGGAACTTGGTGTGTGAAATGAACTTCACCTCGGAGCTTACTTCCCTCGTGGGGGAATTAAAATACGAAGTGCTCTGTCAGTCGTTGCCATCCAGGGTGAGATAGGTCTCGTCACCCATCACCACCGCCAAGTCACGATTCGCTGGGAAAATCGAGTAGACCATCTTATTCAGCCACTGCCGCTGCGTCATTGCCTACAGCTCCGAGACCAGTGGACGTGACTCCCGCTTCCTTACATGTTTGTTCATGTTTGGCCGGTCGATTCAACTGATCGATTCCCGGCCAAGCGCACGCAGAGATAAAGTCAATTTTCCCTCGGTCTTTCTCTTCAGCATCCTTGGAGCTTCTTGTCGCTCAGATTCGTCGGCCGTCTGGAACCGGACTTCTGTTCGATTCTCTGATTAGTATCTTATAGTGCCAAGATGTTGTAGATGCCGGAACGGGCGTATTTGACGCCCACAAAGTGCCGCACGATGTACATTTTCAATGTGGTTGGGTGCCGTTCTTTGAACGCGCACACTTTTGAACGGAGTTGCTTCACTGTTTTTCCCATCACGGTTAGAGTTCGAATGATCGAGCTGTCAAATTTTGTCTGCGGACTCATGGGTTACTATGATTGATGCTGCATGGGTAGTTCCGTCAGTGCGGACGAAAGTTAACCCCCATGAAAAAGCGGCAATTTTTGTCCATTTGCAAATGTGAACGTTAAAAGCGTGCTGGAATGGTATGAGTCTATTTTGGTGCATTCTGTCCCAAGTTGATGAATCCACCGAATTGTCCTGAAGTTTGTCCAATCGAAACTTATTGGGCCATGATGAAGCGGTAACTCAGAACCACCAAGAAAAAAATAAAGGATGCAAATGACATGCGAAGGAAGTGGATAAAAAATGAATGAAGATGCCGGATACCACTGTACAAGCACTTATGAATAGCGTGAGGCGAAAAGGTCGACAATTTTATCAAACAACCTTCAATAGTTGATCCAATGTATGTTGACTGAGATACCTGAGGTTATAGTAAATTAAGTGTGTTGCAATAATTGCGTGTTCACCCTTTATTTTCACAGAAATCTCCAAAAATATTACAAGATTTGTTGAATAACCGAGACGTTTTGAACATTCGTTATAAGCTCCAAAGAAGCAACTGTCCGTCAATGGCTGCTGTGTCCGTCTCAAGCGCCCTCCCGAAACACGCTCCCTGTAAGCTGTAAATCAATGCAAAACGCTCAATCCGAATCGATTGCTGTGCACATGCTAGATATCCGGTTTCTCAACTTCATCGCTTTTTGCCTCGCTTGCTCGTACTCTGGAAAGGAACAGCGCAATAAAACATTCCTCATCACCATAAAACCATTCAAATCGAGTGAAAGGCCGTTTTTCCTCGTTCGTAAGGTACGGCATGTTAGGCTGAAAGGGAAAGGGTAGCCGCTTTTGAAAATAGAGCCGAGCGGGGTCTTCAATTTTTCCACTTCGGCAAACAAAAAAAAAAAACGTCGAAAGTGAGAGCCCCGATCAACTCACACGGTTCATAAACATGTTTCACCCAACAATACAATTTGGAGGATAATAAAAAAGGAACCACACCAACCGAGGACGACCTCGACGACGGAAACGACGCCCAAGACGACAACAGTGCGGTGTGTGTGGTGTGACTGACTGCTGTTCAATGGGTGTTTTCTTTTTTTTTTTCTTTTTTTGCCTACCGAACTGTGCGCCGATTGGGTTAGGGGAGTGAAAGACGGAAATGTGATCTAAAACGACTGGGCTTTCAATAAGAACTTGAGCACTTCATTTGAAGGAATTTCGATTTCCTTCCCTTCCATGTGGGCTCCTGAGGAGTGGAGTAGAGCGGTGCGATGCAGGAAAGGAGCTGTTTTGAAGGATGAGGAATTGTTTAGCTACTGTCTTGATACTTTCACTACACTTGCTGTGTTGCTTCTGCCGAGCGAGAGGGTGATACAGGAAAGTGCTGAGTATTGAAATTCAATTTTATGAGGATTTGTGACTTGGCAAATAAATAAAGGAACACAACAACACAGGCAAATAATGCGTTTTCCTAAGGAGGGCTTATCCTATCTTCAAAGGATCATACTTTAACTTTGTCTTATGGGTTCTGCAAAGCCAGTATATTGGAATTTGTATTTTGAATGGAAGCTTGTTACAAAGGCGTGTAAGACGGTAATGAAAATTTACCTCTTTAAATACAACGGCAGTTTATTAGCATTGCTAACATTGGCTTCAATAGGACCGGGAATCGACGATCCTGAGCTTTTTGTTCTGTGCAATAGGATTGTGTTATTTTACTAACCACATGCTAGCCCATTTTCGGACAAAACTATAAAAGTACACAATTCACCGGTTAACCTTTCTTATCAAACTGACAATTAAGATAAGCGATGTCCCATGAAGCAATACTCCGAAAAATAAATCGAGTTTATGCCAGTCAGGTCCACAAAACCACAAACCCAACGCACCGTTGCTCTGCCCGAGTGAAGTGCCATTATCAAACTGTCGTTCATTAACCGACCTCGCCTCGGCTGGGTGGGCGGGTTCTCAAAAAGCGGACCCATTTAATGACACACTTTAATTGCAGAAACTTTCGCCCGTAAATGTATGTTTTACTGTTACTGACTGGTCGTATCTTTAATTATGAAACTGTCACTTTCTGCTGCTAAATTTCTCCTGAACTCGAAGCATCATCGGTACAGTCGTTTGGTTTCCGGTGTTCAATGTAAAATCGATACCAATCGATTTCAAGGGTGTTTGCCACCTTCCTTCGAGCTGGGCCCTTTTCGGTTCAAATGCAGTTGGAACGATGTACTGTTATGATCTCGACTCCAAACCCAGCCTAGTAAAGAATGTGACGGGGTGCGGAGAGGGATCACTTCTGTTCTCGAATCGACCAACAAAGCCAACAAATTGAAGTTCACTCGAGGTCACACAGAAGGAAAATGTTATTTTTAGTCACATTTTGGGTGAGGACATAAACAACATCAGTAAAGAACCTTGCCATACAATGATTCGATAAATGCATGCAAAAGTAATTTTTTTGAAATATCTGTACGTGAAAATTATAATTGCATTCTGTTTTTGCCACACGTCGTTTTAGTTTTGTGTGTAGATGTATTCTATTCAGCAGAGCAACGCTGGAACTTTTTCTATTGCATCGTGAAAAAGTTTGATCGGTTCACCCATACTAATGTGATGAGAGATGGTAAAACATGGAGGTGTTTTGTTGGAGAATGTTGTTCGGAATAGGTGTTCGAGAGGATGAATTGAATAGAACGTTTTAAACATTGCTAGTTGTCTCAAATTGAACTGGTGCGTGTAAAATAGGCTCTCTTAGGAAATTGATACCATTCATGGTGATAATAACTGTATTCGAGGCATCAAGTGAAACGAAACGTAGGTTTAACTTTAAATCCTCGAAACCATAAATCTTAAAATGATGCATTCTTAATTATAAAACCAGCCCGTACGGTTTAATTTTTTTTATTATATTTAGCACAATGTGAGATGTTTGATAAATACCAATATTACTAACCCTTGAGAAGTGACCAGCATAGAACAACAAATCTAAACTCTAATCGCAGCAACTTGTAAAGGTATTAACAAAAAGGCAGCTGGATTTCCTTGAGCGGGTGACAAGGTGTCTCATAAGGTAAAAAAAACGAAAGAGTGAGTTATGTCAGTGACATAACTGCAAAGGTGACGTTGGACTCGCTGGATGATTATTTTATTCAGAACCATGAAACCCTATGCTATGAAAGCGTGTGGCTTTACTATTGATTCTATGATCATCATACTATAAGTAAGTTGACAATTTCCCAACCCGAAAACCTATTGATTGACTTCCAGCGTGAACTGATTCATTGACTGGACTTAGAAGAGCACACAACTCTCAACTATAATTATGGATGTGTTGAGTACATTTCAATTGTATTATAAAGCTTTGTCCATTTAGAATCCGGAATAATAAAAACATCTGTAACTTCAAAGAAAAAACGAAAGAGTGAGTTATGTGAGTAAATTTCTACTATATTTTATTCAGTCTAAAGAACCATGAAACCCTATGCTATTGGTGTGTGAGGCTCCGGTTTTTCTTCCGCTATTGGTTCTCCATGAAAATTTATAGAAACTGCAGTTCGGCTCGAATTAACTGTTAGTGATAGTTTGTTTGTTGAATGTCCAACGTGCTTGCTAGTGTTAAAAGGGTCCTGTGCTAACGGTTGGTTCACGATTAAAATGTTCTTATCAGTCTTCTTGAGTTGCAGGACAGCCTGAGTGTTTGGCATCACGTAATCTTCTATATAATAAAAATGAGTTGGGGTTTCCTTTGTCACGATTTAACTCGCGAGCGGAAGGACCGATCGGCGTGAAATTTTGTATGCAAAGATTTTTGGGGCCGGAGAATAATCTTATGATGCTTTAAGACCCCTCCCTTCACTGGAAAGGAGGGCTCCCATACAAATGAAACACAAATTTCTGCACAACTCGAGAACTAATCAAGCCAAAGAAACCAAATTTAGCATGTGTGAGTTTTTGAAGGCAAAAAGGTTTTATGGTAGCTTGAGAACCCTCCCCGTCATAAAAGGGGGCTCCCATACAAATAAAACACAATATTCTGCATAACTCGGGATTTAATCAAGCAAACGGAACGAAATTTAGCATGTGGTGGTTTTTTAAGACAAAAAATGTTTCTATGTTGGTTTGAGACCCCTTCCCATCCTAAATGGGGGGGGGGGGGGGAGGGCTCCCATACATGAAATACACTATTCTGCATGACCCGAGAACTAATCAAGCAAATGGAACCAAATTTAATATGTGGTGGTCTTTGAAGACAAAAAATTGTTCTATGTTGATTTGAGACCTCTCCCCTTTTAGAAAGGGGGGGAACCTATTCAAATAAAACGCAAATCCTTGCATAACTCGAGAACTAATAAGAAAAATGGAACCAAATTTCGCATGTGGAAGTTTTTGAAGGAGGGAAATGTTTCTATTGTGATTTGAGACTCTTCCGTCATATGAGAAGGAAGGGGGGAGGGGGTGTTCTCAAACAAATGGAACCCAAATTTCTGCATTACTCGAGAAATAATCAAGCAAATGGAACCAAATTTGGAATGGACGAGTTCTTTAAGGCATGAAATGTTTTTATGGTGGTTCAAAGCCCCTCCTCCCTCTAAAAAGGGGGGCTCTCATACAAATGAAACAAATTTCAACCAAACATGAGAACTATACCTACTGCTTGCAAATTTGTATTCAGTGGTTTTTGGGTCCGGGAAAGCATCTTATGATAGTTCGAGAGCCCTCCCGCTTCTAGAAAGGGTGGGATCCCATGCAAATGAAAAAAAAATCCTGCATAACTCGAGAACTAATCAAGCAAATGGAACCAAAATTGGTATGGGTGAGTTTTTGAAGGCAAGAAAAGTTTTTGTGGTAATTTAAGACCTCTCCTCACTCTGAAAAGGGGGGCTACCATTCATACGAAACACAAATTTAAACCAACCATGAGAACTATCCCTACCGCTATGCAAATTTGTATGCAGTGGTTTTTGGGTCCGGGAAAGGATCTTATTATAGTTCAACACCCCTCCCGCCTTTAGAAAGGGGGGCTCCCATGCAAATGAAAAACTATTTTCTGCATAACTCAAGAACTAATCAAACAAATGGAACCAAATATGGCATGTGGAGGTTTTGTAGGCAAGAAATGTTTCTACGGTGGTTTGAGACCCCAAGCAAAAGAAACCACATTTAGCATGTGTGAGGTTTTAAAGGCAAGAAAGGTTTCTATGATGGTTTCAGATTCTTCTTCGCCCTGAAAGGGGGGGCTCCTATACAAATGAAATACAATATTCTGTATAACTCGAGAACTAATCAAGCAAATTGAACAAAATCTGGCATGTGGAGGTTCTTGTAGATGAATACTGTTTCAATACTTATTTAAGACCCCTCCCTTTTCTGAAGGAGGGAACTCCATACAAATGAAACACAAATTTATGCATAACTCGAGAACTAATCAAGAAAATGGAACCAAATTTGGCATATGGAGGTTTTTGAAGGAGATAAATGTTTCTATGATGGTCTCAAATCATCCACCTTCTAAAAGTGGAGGGAGGGATCTCCCATATAAATGAAACACAAATTTTTGCAAAACTCGAGAACTAATCCAGCAAATGGAACCAAATTTGGCATATGAAGGTTTTTGAAGGAGAGAAATGTTTTTATGGCCATTTAGACTCTTTCGCCTTCTGAAGAGGGGGGAGGGGGGGGGGGGTCTCTCAAACAAATGAAACACAAATTTCTGCATAACTCGAGAACTAATAAAGCAAATGGAATCAAATTTGGCATGTGGAATTTTTTGAAGGAGTGGTTTAAGACCACTCTGCCCTCTTAATGAGGGGGTCCCATAGAAATGAAACGCAAATTTCTGCATAACTCGAGAACTAATAAAGCAAAGGGAATCAAATTTGGCATGTGGATTTTTTCGAAGGTCAGACATATTTCTATGGTGGTTTGAAAACCCTTTGCCCCCTGAAAGGGGGGGGGGGGGTTCTCATACAAATGAAACTCTATTTTCTACATAACTCGAGAACTATTCAAGTAAATGAAACCACATTTGGCATGTGGGGTTATTGAAACAGGATTTTTATTTATATTAAAATGGATTTCTGTCTGACTGTCTGTCTGACAGATCGGAGTGAAAATATGTATGCAGGTATTTTTGGGGCTGGGGAAGGTTCTTATGATTGTTTGAGACCGCTTCCCCCTTCCGGCTCGCATACAAATGAAACACAAATTTCTGCATAGCTTGAGAACTAATCAAGCAAATGGAATCAAAAATGGTACGCGGGGTTTTTTGAATGCAAGAAATGTTTCTATGGTAAATTCAAACACAAATTTCAACCAATCCTGAGAGTTATCCAGGTAACTAAGCCACAAACTGTGTATTGTCTGGGCAAGAAGAATGTTCTGATAGAAGTTTGAACTCTTTATTACTCAAAAATAAAACCCATTAAAAAAAAGCGTCAGTTCTATGTAATGTTCCTTCATTTAGTTGCAGGCGTAGCAACGCCCGCACCGGGATCAGCTAGTATTACAATAAAATAGGCATTTACACCATCTTCAACTGTAGATTGTAGTGACTGAATAATGAACATACACCCAAAAGTTGAGAAGCTGGCAAAAAATGCAATTGCAGTTTTTGCTATCATATCTTGAGATATCCGCATGATTCAGATAAGGCAATTTTGTCCATTATGATCCACAAAGCGTTTTATGGTACAAATGGAGCTATGTACGTGTGTGCAAGCGACTCGCAGGCACAAATAGCTTAAAACCAATTTATCGCTGTAGTGTCCTTATTCAGTCATCATCAACATATCAACATACAATATGGATGAGTCGATAGCACAAAATGGTGCAATGGTGCTATTGGCCACTTTTGTAATGACGCCGTCAAGTGTTCTATTTTTGTTCTCACTGATCATCGACACAGCGTTTTATGAAATAAACGAAGCCATACAAGTGTATGATAGCGACAGGTGCACACAGCTTGGTGTAAATATATGCATTTGCTTCAATGCTGTACCCTGAACTCCTCACCAAGTGTTTTTGTTTCGGTATTTTTAGTTTTTAGGCTGAATGATTTCCTTTTAAGGCTGCCATGTTGACAGCCACGGGTTCAAATCTCGGTCTCAAAATTTCAAAATTTATTTTTGTGAGTCATCTAACTTACGGGCTCCCATCTCTTACTCAACCACTGCGCACAACCTCACGCACATATTTAATTTTTCAAAGCGAATTTCTGTGTTGCTTTTTTGCCCACAACCAATGTTGGATTTTTTCCCCAACTTACGATCCACAACACGAAATGGAACAAAATCATGCGAAATTATATTACAATCTTGCTTTTTTTATGTTGGGTGTAGAGCGAATTACGAACAACTTAACCTAACACCCAGTGGACCATTTTGGACATTTTCGTTTTGCAAAGTTCCACCACCGGCTGGAGCGGGAATCGAAACCTCAACTTCATGGCAACCGCTTGAACGACGGGCGACGCCGCTAACCACTTGACCACGTGTGGGTGATTGATTTGGCAATTTTTAAGCAACGCCATGTTGAGCCAGTGCGTGGTAACGACAATTTCGATGAGCTTAAAAGAAATTTCCATCAAACAACTCTTTAGTCGGCAACTTGATTTGATCGCCCTGAAAAGGACGGATTTTAGTATTTTATGGAGGGAACATGGTACGCGATTGACGTTTCTTCTCGGTCTTCTTGGGCTGCAGGACGGCCTGAGTGTTTGGCAGCACGTAATACTACGATAAAAATAAACATTTCACCGTCTTCATCTCAAATTTGTACAGACTGAAAATTAAACATACACCCAAAATAAAAAAGCAAGATTGTAATGCAATTTCGCATGATTTGGTTTAATTTCTCGTAATGGATCGCAACTTGGAGAAAAAAGCAACATTGATCGTGGGCAAAAAGCAACACATCAATTCGATTAGAAAAATTCAATGTGTGCGTGATGTTGCTACAGATTGATTAGTAGTAGTAAACTCAATGGCGCACAAAAAAGATTACCATCCACTACCAGAGTCGAACCGCGACCGTCAGCATGACAGCTCTTCATTGTAACCATCCAGCCACCACAACAAGTTGAGGGAATGGAATAAAAGTCCTACAGTTTCTTCGGTTTTTGAGGCACTCAACGTTACAACAATGAAGCAGATTTCGGTCGCACACTTACATGGCTTCGTTTATTTCATAAACCGCATGGTGACTTGATGAGAGGGCGATAGGAGTGTGATGACGAGTGCAGATAAAATAGAAGCACTTGACAGCGGAATATGCAACAGAGGCATACCGGCGTAGCGGCGTTCTGTGCCATTGTCTCACCATATTGAGAAGTTGTTGACGGTGGAACAAAAACCCAACGGTTGCTGCGATTGTCGAGGCACTAGGCACACAGCGATAACCACTAGCACACACACGCATGGCTTTGTTTATACCATAAAAGCTTTGTGGAACATGATGGGCAAATTTGCCTACTTTCAGAATCATGCGGATTTCTCAAGATATGATTGCAAAAACTGCAAAATTGCAATTTTGCATTTTTTGCTACAATTTCAACTTTTGGGTGTAGAACGAATTACAACGAATAACTTAACCTAACACCAAGTGGACCAGTTTTAACATTTTCGGGTTGCAAAAAGTTCCACAGGCTGGAGCGGGAATCGAACCCTCACTTCATGGCAATGAACATCGGTCGACGACGCTAACCACTTTACCACGACGATGGCGTTTGAATTGGCCATTTTCTCCGGGACGCGGCTTTTTCAACGTCATATTGAGCCGGTGCGTGGTAATGAAAATTTCGATGAGCTCAAGAGAAATTTCTATCAAACATACTCTTTATTGGCAACTTGATTTGATCGTCCTGAAAAGGACGGATTTTAGTTGAAAACATGGTTCGCGATTGAAATTTTCTTTAGTCTTCTTGGGCTGCAGGACACCACTCTGTGAAATGGTCACACCGGAGAAAAGTTTGTTCAGCTCCTCGTCGTTGCGGATGGCTAGCTGCAGGCGACGTGGATGATTCTTCTTGGTCTGGACTTATTGTGTTCACGGGCGGCGTTTTCTATGAACGAGCTCCACAAACACATCTGTAGCATGCGGATGCACAGTGAGAACTGATGATTGGTCGGTCGTCCCCACATGTTTGATAATCGCTGGCAGGGGTGCCATTATGCCAGATTTTTCTGGCACTGCCAGACTTTTTATCGACAAAAAGTCAAATAGAGAAACCCTGCAAAATGCCAGACTTTTTGAAATTAGAACAAATAAAAAAAAAGCGTCGTTTAATCCCACTGCACTTAAGCGTTAAGTGATTTGCGTGACTGCTTAATTCATATCCACGCTTTTCATGTGCCCATTTTATTTTTAATGGTGAAAATAACAAATTAATGAACCCTGATGTATTAGTTCACCCATAAAGTTTTCACGCAGTTTTGACGTTTATTTTGTTGATTCGTTTGCGCACTCATGTCACTTTGTCATATTGAAGCTGGATTCCGCAAAATATCAAGTTTAACTATGTCGTGTGTAGTTTTCGTCCACTGAAAACGATTCGTAGTTATTTTGTGCGAATAGGTAATCCCACAAATATTTGGTCAAATAATGAAAAAATCCAGGAGACGAAAAAGTGAGTTTATAGATGGCACTCGTTAGAAATGGGGTTTCGAGCCTTCTAAGCAAAGTAATCGGTGATAAAAAGGTACGAAAATTAACGACAATGACAATACTGAACAATTTCATACAGTATAAAAAATATCCAGAAAGTTATTATCAATTTCAGCTTTAGATACTACGATGTATAACCTCACATTAGCTTCACTTGGATTCTTTAATTGTCAAATATTTGGCATTGGTCAAAAAATGTAATTCCACGCTTGTCTTTTACTAAAGTATTCGAGTTTACGAGTCAAAACATTACTCATTTTGGGACAACATTTGTAAAGCCCTATCAACATTTATTAATCCTCTTGGACACTTTTCAATTGTTAGTCCAGATTTTTTAAGTTCCGTGTTCTGCCAGATTTTGCCAGATTTTTTATTTGTGACATGCTACACTAAAAAATCGACACATTGTTTTCACGTGAAATTTCACGTAACTTCCACCTGAATACGTAACCAAATTTTCCTCAGTAAAATCAGGTAAACGTTTCGTGCCAGTGAATTTTACGTGAAAAAATTACGTAACATTTATGTGATTTTCACGTTGAATGTGAATTTACGTGGAAATCACGTAGCTCTTACGTGAATTTCACGTGTTTATTACTGGTTTTGGCAGCGGACGAAAATTACGTGCGTTTCACGTGGATGTAACATGTCGATTTTTTTGAGTGCAGATATTTTTCAAAAACTAATGGCAACTCTGATCGCTGGCACGATAACTGCGGTAGTATGAACCAATCAGAGCTAGGCGTAAACATGATGTCATTTTCGACCAATAG
>JASCZW010006686.1:97500-101560 GCA_034211315.2 Aedes japonicus
CAATAGCAACAGTGTTTAAATTCCCAAAGTCAACGGTGTGTCTTGTAATCAAACGTTACAAGGATACTCTGAGTGTGAATAGAGCACAGCGCATCAATCATAAAAGTGGAACTAGGGGCAAAAAGCTGAGGAGAAAGGCGATAAGGTATGTGTAAGGCAACTCAGGTGTCTCCATACGTGATTTGGCAAAGAAATACGATTCCAACTCGTCCACCGAGCGTAACATTCTTTCAAGAAAAATAAAGTATTTTTGTGCCAGTAAATATCCGAATCGCTCCATGAAACAAAATTTAGTGGCCAAAAACCGAGAACGATTACTATAAGAAAGAGTTTTGACGAGATTTGATGGCTGAATTTTAATGGATGACGAAACATGTGCCAAAATGGATTATAAACAAATCCCCGGACAAAAATTTGACCTAGAAACTGGTTGTGGGAATGTCCCTTTCAGGTTTAAATTTGTTTTTGCTGACGAGTTCACTCGGACACTAATGATGTTATAAGGAATCAGCAGTAGTGGCCTTAAAACCAAGGGTATTATCACATCTCACGCAACGACGTCGAAGGGTTACATTAAAGAGTGATTGAAACAGCGGATTTTACTCATTATTCGGCAACACAATATCAACGTAATGTTTTGGCCTACTCTAAGGAGGTACCATTTTAATTTCATCGTCAAAGAGATTAATCCTCCGAATTGCCCTTGAAATCAGACCGATCGAAAAATATTGGGCAATTGTCAAGCGGATACTTCGGGGATGTAGTAAAAAAGTGACAAATGCACAATAAATACGTTTAAGGTGGAATAAGTTCGCCGGTAAAGTGTCACCAGCGACTGTGCAGATCATGATGGCATTGTTCACAAGTAAAGTACGACAGTTCGTTTGAAACGGTAAAATTTAATAACTTGTTATAAATAGTTTGAAAGCAGAATAAATATCCTTTTGTTTGATGTTTTGATCAACCGTGTATGTTGTTTAGTTTCTGTGCTATTATCACTTGAATGCGCCCAAATTAACTTTGAATCGGGCTTTACATCGATGTTCCCTAAAGAAAAACACAACCTCACGTGAAAGTACACACTTTTATTTGACTTAATCATAATTATTGAATTCAATATGAATTTCAGGACGGTATAATCAAGTTAAATGTGGTGGGAATGCCCGAAAGAAAAATCCAACAATATACTATTAGCCTGATTCATCGTGAAAGGACGCCATGAAAAAGAAACAAAATCCAAAGTTTATCCAAAAAGTGATTGTATAATTTTCATTGTTTCCACCTTTGCATAAGAATTCAAAGCAAACATTGAAACATAAATGGCAGGCTCTCTTCACACCCCCTCCCCACCCACCGGCCGTGTATTAAACATTCGTGCTCAAAATTATGTCTTCAGTCCAGCTAGTCCAAGCTGAACACTGGCACTGTTTTCATGTACAAATAGAGCTTTATTTACATTAGTTTTCTTCTTCATTCGCATCTCAGCCACTTGGCAGTTCCGAACGCTAGAAGAATAATCAAACAAGAAAACGTTCTCCTTAAGAGGCTCCAGCTTATGTGAGGTTCTTTCCGTTGGTTGTTCTTTTATGTATGCAATTTATCCATCAACTAGCACAATGCAAAACATGTACAATTTTGAATAAACACTCAGCGGAAAAATCCTGCTGGTATTCAATTGGAAGCGTACTACCTTGATGATGCATGAAGTCGCATGCAGGAGCATGATTTGCTTGCTCTATCGCCAAAAAGTTTATTGCAGTTTTGATGTAAGCGTTTCCTCGCTTGTTTGTTTTCTCGGCAAAACACGTTCACCAGTCCAAAAATATAAACACGTGAATGTATTTTCCACGACGACAAGTAGCTTTCCTATTTTATCCATAACAAATGTATGTCTCACATTGGCGTCGAATGGTTCCACGTTGTGCATGACAGTGAGACACATTTGGTCATGAAATATATAAGGTATCTGAAAAATGATATCAGGCAATGGTTTAGTCATAGACAAACAGTCATAACACTCTTAAGTAAATGATAGTTTAACACTCATTTCTCGGTCGATTTGAATGTTCGTGTTGATTCAATTCATTTGTCTTTTCAATTTATCGCCTAATTTAAAGGATGTCCCACAGCAAATTGCTTCACGGATAAGACGCTGTAGAAAATTACCTTGTTGACCTATTTTGTTTTCCAACTTTCAGACAACAAAATATAACCCATTAGTAAGCTTTTGGCATATTTATTTTATTAAACTGCAATACCAGATTTGACCTCCTTGGGATGCTTTCATAGTGCCTGTTTCATAATAGCCCAGTATTTTTCTATGGGCCTTAATTCTGGTGCATTGTACGAGTTCGTGCCCTTGGGTACGAAAGTGACCCCGTTGGCTTGGTATTACTCCAGGACAACATTTGAATAGAGGCACGAAGCTATATCCGGCCAGAAGATTGTAGGGCCTTGGTGTTGCTTCAACAGAGGAAGCAGACGCTTTTGTAAATACTCCTAAAGGTTCATAGATCTCCCTGTTTACAGTCCTGGTAGTCACGAACGGCGCACTCCGTTTGTCACATGAGCAGATCGCTTTCCAAATTATGTATTTCTTGGCAAACATTGAAAGTTTCTCCTTCTTTATTTCCTCCGGAACATCAAACTTGTGCTAGGCGGTGAAGAACAGTTGCCCCTTGAAGTAAGTCTCATCATCCATGGTCCTGGGACGGAGAACAGAGCGAGCGGTCAGCGGCTGGAGAAAGATGAGGTGCAAAAGCCCTTGCAGTCAACGGGCTCAGCCCGTAACTCACACGCAAAAAAGAACATGCAGCAATCGACAACACCAAGGCAATGCTGCACCTGCTGATGATGCTGAGGCTGACTCAAGCTGTGGAGAGAAGGGAATGGACCACGCGATACGTCGAGAACGAATTCTGTTGGGCTGGATGCATCACTTGAGAGTAAGAGGCGTGAGTCGATTGTAGCGGTAAACGTGGCAACCGTCGAGCAGACCGCTCCAGGACCAACAATGGACCAGCAACGACAGCAACTATTGGGCGAACAAGTTTTCAACATGAACGCAGCAGTAACACAATTCCAAGGGACATACCTCATGTCCCGACACAGAATGTCAAAACTGCAGTTTTCGTACCGGTTAACAAGTGCAGTAAGCATTATCATCGAGGATATCCTGCTGCAGTACTTGGAAGCCGTTGAGAACCTTGAGGACCTGTAGCTCATAGTGTACTCTGCAGCAGTGGCTGATGTAAGAACGCTGGAATTACGGACGTACCCACAAGGAAACGACGAAACACGCGTGCTCACCAACGCACGAAACCTCGCATGGATGATGCGGTTGGAATGGTGATTTACCAAACTGCGGGCTAAAATTGGTCAGCTAAAGCAGTACAAGTGGGGGAACCGATCAGCGAGGCTAGTTCGTCACGTTGCTGAATTTGTCAAGCCCGCAGAGCTCCTTGACCTCACTGAATCTGATATTACTGTGGTCCTCGACACCCATGTACAGCGACTGAGTGTACTTTCTAAACGGATGCGTTGGTATGGAGAAAGTTCGATGTGGAAGGAGGAAAAATGAATTTTCAACACTAACGAAAGGGAGATTTACAACTGCATCCGAAAATAACAAATTAAACAACAATGTAGGACTTCCGGAAATCCGTTTTGGGTTAATCTATGTGAAAATCCCATTCAACATACCAGTGATGGGAAGTGGTTGAAATAGGAACAGGATAGGTGTAATGGAATTGGAAGCATGGTCGCTACTGTATTTACCGTCCAGGATATTTGTGAGGCTACCCAGTATACCAGGAATTTGGCTGCACCAGGACCGGATTTTGTGCACAACTACTGGTATAAGAAGTTCTCCTCAATCCATGGACGAATGGCGGAGTACTTCAATATGGTAGTAGAAGACCCCCAGCGGCTGCCAGCATTCATTACCAGAGGGGTACCCTATCTTCTACCCAGGGACAAACACGGCTAATTCAGCCAAGTACAGGTCAATAACATGCCTATCCAGCCTGTACAAAGTACCTCTCGTCAGTAATCAACCGAA
>JASCZW010006687.1:0-85708 GCA_034211315.2 Aedes japonicus
AGATGAGCCATATGAACAACATTCAACCGGAACACAGACATTTGTATTCTAAATATTGCCAATAAGAACATTTTTGCTACGCTTTTCATACACCACAGGCCATAGTTGGGAACATAGAAAAAATATGTCCCTAACATTGGGTCTACCGTTTGCGTGTTAAATCATTGCTATTTAACAAATGTGACCTGTTAGTTATATAACATGTTACTATATTGTGTACATCTTGGCTGTATTATTTGGTTTATAGGGTTCAATTTCGGCAAATTTAGATCATTCGAAGATCGTGTAGATAATCTGTTCACCTTAACCAGTAAAGTCATGGTGTCTAAAAAGTCAAGGAAATCGAAAACTACGCGGTAGTGAACTGCTAAAAATTGATTAATTATGTCTCAATTGCTTTGAAATAAATCGGTCATGCTGATAGCAACATGATTTTTGATTATCGAAGAAATAATGACATAGTTGGTACATGGAGAGCCGAATCAAGGAGCTAGGCTAACATTACATCCCGTTACCCTATTTGTTTTTGAAAAATTGGGTAGAAGAAGTTCAAAGTGTTTATTGTTGTTGTAACGGGTGTCCACTAAAAAATGAGAATGATTTCAATACTTTTCCATCAGAACAAAAACGGCCGCATAGAAATGTCACTTTAGATGAATGAATCGTTGCACTCTCCAGAAAATTTTCATACACTCTTATTTCACTCTAACATGTTCAGTCGTGTTCAGCATGCCGTCGAAACAGGAAGAACTGCGCGCGCGTTGTACAATTCTTTCAAGCGAACGAAGATCGTGGAAAAAATACACGGTGGACCATTTTTGTCGTGAAAAGTTCTGGTATCCACCGTATACCGTATCCTGGCATGCATGAGAGTAACCCGGAAGAAAGGTTGCGGCCGTCCAGCGAAAATAATGAATGAGAAAACGCTCCGCTCGCTGCGCAGCATGTTCAACAACAAGGATTCGGTAAGTCAACGGAAGCAGCCCGAAAGTTCCATTGTTCGAAGTCACTCATCTGCAAGACGCTAAAGAAAGAAGGAATAGTGTGTAGAAAGAAAACCAGATCCCCAGAGTACACAGATGAGCAGATTCAAACCGTGAAATCCCAATGCCGCTGGATGACTCGGAATTACGGCGGAAAATCTTTCGTTCTGGACGACGAAAGCTACTTTCCTCTTTCGAAGTCTCAGATACCGGGAAACGACCGATTCTACACTAAGGACAAATCTACTACTCCTCCAAAAGTAATGTATAAGTTCAAGCACAAATTTGAATCGAAGGTTATGTTATACATCGTAATATCCGATAAGGGTATTTCGAAGCCGTGGTTCAAACCAAGCGGTTTGGCCATCAACCAGGAGGTGTACCAAAGAGAGTGTTTGCAGAAAATACTCATCCCATTTCTTAAACAACATCACTCGGATGGCAACTACGTGTTTTGGCCGGACAAGGCATCATCGCACTACGCAAAAAAAACGCTAACGTTTTTGGAGAGCCAAAATATACCATATGCCCCAAAAGACCGGAATCCGACAAATTTGCCACAGTACCGTCCTATTGAGGATTTCTTCGGTCTTTTGAGCTCCATGCTATACAAGGCCAAGAACACCAAGCAACTTACCAACAGGATCAAAAGCTGCATCCGAAAAATCGATGTGGCTGCCGTCCAACGGTCATGTTCCAGCATAACGACTCAAGCTATGCCGCACTGGCGGACCACGGACCATATGACAATATTCACTAAACTTAGTTTGAAGATTTAAGTTGACCCTTTTAATAAAATAAATCAGTTTGAACAAAACTTCACTGGTATTTTTTTCCTGACCCATTCTTTTCGTTCTCATTATTTAGTGGACACCCGTTATTTCAATCGCTGTCAGTCTTTCGAAAATTGAAAAAATGGCGTCACCCGAAAAGCAACGTCACGAATTGATTTTGCGCTAGCACCTGTAAAATCCTCAACTCTTTCATCGGTATATCGGAAAACATCTCGAAACCTTGCAGTCAACGGTTAGTCGTGTGATTAAACGTTACTACAAAACTCTGAGCATCGAACGGAAAGAGAAGTGCGGTCAGAATGGATGTTCTATTAATGGTCAGGATCACACGCTTGTCGCGTTTAAGCGGAATCCCAATGCTTCGGTCCAAAGGGAGGTGGCCAACAAGTTGAATCTGTCCAAGTCTTGCCTTCAGAGAACTAAAGACCGGGAAGGACTGCATACGTACAAATTGCACAAGGCTCCAAATCGTGACGAACGGCAAAATACGGTGGGAAAGTCACGGGCCAGGAAACTGTACACTCGGATGCTGACGAAGCCTCACTGTCTCATCATGGATGATGAGACTTACGTCAAGTCGGACTTCCGGCAGCTTCCAGTACTACTGTTCTTCACCGCCCAGCACAAGTTTAATGTTCCGGAGGAAGTAAGGAAGCAGAAACTTTCAAAGTTTGCCCAAAAATGCATGACTTGGCAAGCGATCTGCACATGTGCCAAACGAAGTGTGCCGTTCGTGACTACCGGGACTGTAAACGGGGAGATCTACCTCAAGGAGCGTTTGCTTCTTCTGTTGAAGCAACATGAAGGCCCTACAATCTTTTGGCCGGATCTAGCTTCGTGCTACTATTCATATGTTGTCCTGGAGCGGAACTAAGACAACGGGGTCACGTTCGTTCCCAAGGACATGAGCTTTCTCAACGCACCGGAGCTAAGGCCCATTGAAAAATACTGGGCTATCATGGAACAGGTACTACGGAAGCATCCCAAGGAGGTCAAATCTGAAGAAGACACGAAGAAGACATGAAGAAGAGTGGGTTTCTGTACAGAAGAAGCTGCAGCCAGATCTCGTGTTTTGTGTAAGATGTAGTGAATATAATCGATTCCTTCCAAAAATTTGTGATGGTCGGTAGTTTTTCCCCATCTTTTCTGTTGTTTGTGCTTCGGCCCCGCACCTGGAGGAAGAGTTAATATCAGTTTAGTTGTGTTTGTTGGGACTGGTAGTATTGTGCCACGCAGACATGAATGATTAAAATAGAGTATTTTTCCGTCTTGTCGCGAGTGACTTGATGATTATAAGCAGTTTAGAAGTCGATATAGAGTCGCCTCATAGCGGGGGATTATGATTGTTGGCAGTGTGTGGAGAAAAAAAAGAAAACCAGTGCAATGAAGAAAATGGCCATTTGCTAGTCAGAAACAAAGAACGAAGCTGGCTGGCAGATAATTTCAGATGCACTCACCACGTGGTGTAAAGATGGAGAGCTGTGACGTATTTTTTCTTTCGTTGCACAATGATTGGGATTTTTCAAGTTATTATTTCTTCTCGGAAGTGTTTTTTTACCTGTGAGTTTCATTGTATTGCATTTGTGCGCGAAGTACTAATTGAATTCGGACTGTTCCATTCGAAAAGGATGATGTGAAAATATTTGCCGAATAGCGGAGTGCTTCTGTAGAGACATAAATGCAATCATTAGCATCCCAGGGAAGGCTGAACATCAGCAACAATATCCGGTGAGATCTACTTGAATTTAAACGATGCTGCAAAATTTGTGCCATCCTCAAATCAATAAGATTTGATGATGGAAGTGTATGCACAGTACCTATCTCCATTTGATGTTTGTACTGTGTTAATGCGGGGCTTATTGTAAGTGAAAGTGACCTCGGAATGGACGTGAGTAACCAGGTATTCTGAAATGGGTAACTGAAACCCAACATATCTATCACCTTCCAATTCCCGGGCTAAAAATGTTCGTCGAGTCGACAACAGTTCGTTTAACTGCAAACATTTGCATATACTCACACAACACTCTTCATCATGTTCCGGACAAGTGTTTCATTAAATTTTTTGGACACCTTAGCCCAATTTTTTTTAACTTCTGCATATTTTCAGCTGCTTTACCAGTCTTTTTGAAGACCATCGCGCAATACCCAAGTAACATTGCCAAAACCATCCAGGTTTATTGAAGTGTCATGAAAGCCACTAGAAATTAATTAGGTTTTATTATGGCAGCAAGAGGTGCCAATAGGTTTCAAATTTAAGTCAGGTTTATGAGAACCTACCCAGCTTCTTTACAACGATCTTGAAACCTTGACTTCTAAAATTCCTATTATTCCTATCAAAGATTTTATTTGGACTTTATGAACTCGTAAAATGCTGTTTTGAAATGCTGTTTTAGGACTCATTCATATTATATTATTATGGTTAATTGAAAAAGCATTTTAGAACCATTTTACCTCCAGTAAATGCATTAAACGGCTAATTGGCATTGAGGAAAGTAACCAAATGACCAGATAGTTTTATAGTAGCCATTGTTAAGATAAATTAACTTTTTGGTAAAACTATGGTTTCTTCCAATCGCCATATAGAAATATATGAAATAATTGAAATGTGGAAAAATAAATATACCAAATTTTAAATGTAATGCAAATGTACTGCAGATCAGAGACCAACTTCGGTATTCTTTGAGATAACTCTGATGAATTCCATTAATTTTCAGGAGTTTCATGATTCATTTATCGAATATATTTCTTTCAATTTTGTTTTTTTTTATGGAAACTCGCATAATTTCCGAGGTGCATTAGTTTTTGGCTCTTACCGTGGAGCATGATACATTTAAAAAAAACTCAATTTGTTTTGGATATTTTGCAATCAAGCAAAATTTCCCGCAACACTAGAACTTTTTTCCTAGGTATTATTTACTGTTGAATCGAACAGAGCAGAACAACAAAAACCAACCACGATATCGCCGTGAAGTTCAACAGCTGTGGCTATTTGGCCAGATGCTGGTTTTGATGGCAGCCGATAGGTTTTATGATGGTTCTCAAGTGGTCGTAACATCATTCATTAGAACATTTTCAAAATCTGTATGGTCTTATAAAGGTTTTATACATTTGTTTGCACAACCGTAGTTTTATCAACAAAGCCGGGAAGGGTGCTACATGGTTGGAAAAAAAAACTAAAATTGCTACTTGGGTAGCGTTCGACTGAGGGCAATTTGGTGGATTGATATCTTTCTCCACGAAATCAATACCCTTTTCTGTGAGCCACTTTAAAGCCGTTTTGGCGTAATAGGTCCATGCTAAATCCGGCCAAAGCAGTGGTGGGGTGCTATGCTTCTGATGTAAAACAGGCTCTTCTGCAGACACTTAGATCGATAAATTTTCGCATTGATTGTTCCGGTAGTGTAAAATATGGTAGAGGGTAGTGTAAAAATGGAGCATATTGCTTTCCATACCATTCCACTTTTGAACCTGGAAGGGTTCTTGAGTCCCCTTTGACATAGGTCTCGTCGTCCATCATTCGGTCGCTGCAAAACTCGCGAATACAATTTCCCGGCCTTCTGCGCGTTGCTTCTGTTCTGCACCTTGTTTGGTGATTTTAGGCTTTTAGTAGGTCTTCTGGTTGTTCCGTTTCTTGATACGTGTAATCATTCCGACGCTGGTAATTGGTCAAATCACGAATTGACATTGATTTGTTCTTTCAAATTGGAGCTTTCATTTTTTGATCCGGTTTAGGGTTGGAAGATCCCGGTTTTCTGCCTCTACCTGTAATTTGTTACTCACATCCATCATAACTCGTGTGATGAACTCCAAAGCACTTCGCCAATGGTCGAATAGTTGCACTCTTTTCACATAGCCATATGTCCAGAACATTAATTTTTACGTCTTTTTCAATGCGTGACATTTTGAAAACGAAGAATTTAAGCCGTGCAAACTTGTTTACTAGTTGAAAGATGAAAGATGAAGTCGAACGAGTGTCAAATAAGAGTCAATCGCACAGCATGCTATGATAAACAACGCAAATGTACGTGGACAGCCTATTTTTGATACATGCCCTACTGAAGGTCGTATATACAACTGCACCTTTACGAGTATTTCTCGGAAACTTTTTCAAACAGACGTATGTCATTTTGTAAACAAAGAGGGGAAGTAATAATCAAAAGTAAATTTCTCGAAACCCTTAGCACTTTCATGCAAACTAGGGCCACCAACACATGGAATAACATTGCTTTACATGATTGTGATGCTTCTTTATGTGAGGGTGCTGAGAATTTCGAGAAATTTACTTTTGATTATTACTTCCCCTCTTTGTTTACAAAATGACATACGTCTATTTGAAAAAGTTTCCGAGATTTCAAGTAAGGAAATTTTTAGTGAAAGGATTTTTTTGTAGATTCTTAGAAAATGAGACAATATTGAGTGAAACTGGTGATCCGTATTTTATATTATGTTCCATTTATATGATTATACGGAGATGTATAATGCAGATATTTAAATAAAAGTAGCTGTTCAACCAAGTAAGAATACTATTGGGGGCAGTTACATAGTATAATGGTGGTTGTTCGTTAAGAAAACAAGTTCGGTAGCCGATTTGGACCGATTTAAATCAATAGTATGGAAGCTGATGGGGCCACACACAACTTGTGATCGTGGTTTTGCATTGGGAAAATTCATTCAATTTGTACAACTTCATTATGCAAACTATTACACTAATAAAGCGTTGCCATTTCTAAAGCAGCATTCTCAAAATAGCCTTGGACATCTTGCCACTCCCGAATTTAAAGTTCATATCTATGGTGATTTCAATCAACGCAATGCAGATTTTATTCCCGATTTCGAAAATGAGAGTATTCTACTTCCAGTCGTTGGGGACAATGAAACTTTGCAATTTATTTTTGAGAAAATTGCATTTTTAGGACTAAACCAAATAAATCATGTTAAAAATTTACAAAACTGTTACTTAGATTTTTTATTAACAAACACACATGAAGATTTCTGTGTTAGTGAATTTCTCTCTCCTTTATGGAAAATGAAGCTTTGCCCACAGCAATCGAGTATTCTGTGTTTGTGCATAAGAACCACAACTCCAACGACTGTGATTACGAGGATATATTTGATTACAAGAAAACTAATTATGACAACATCAAGTTCAAACTGAGTAGAGCGAATTGGCAATCCGTTTTAAAGGATCAAGAAAATCTTGAATGTGCAGTAGAGGTCTTTTATAAATTGTTGATGGAAATAATTCAAGAGGAAGTTCCACTCACGAGGAGATGACGAAATTATTGCTCTAAAAATCCAATTTGGTTCAACAAGCAAATAATTAATTAAAAAAATTGGAAGCAAAAGGCTCACAAAATCTACAGAAAACAAAATAATCAAATTAATTTGGAAAAATATTTAAATATTTGCGACCAACTTAATTTAGCTATTTCTTCTGCACAAACTGAGTATAACATAAAAACTGAAAAAGAAATTAAGTCATGTCCAAAAAGCTTCTTCACTTACGTCAAGACCAAGTTAAAATCGTGTAGCTTTCCCTCAAAAATGACTTTGGACGAAAAAGAAGGAGATAATTCAGAGGATATCTGTAACCTCTTTGCAACATTTTTTCAAGAAACATATTGTAAATTTTCTGACAAAGACCGTGACTTTGAATACTTTTCATACTTTCCTGATTTTTCAAGTAATGTAGGTATCAGTCAAATTAATGTGCAAGATATTTTGAAAGGTTTAACAGATTTAGACGCAAGTAAAGGTTCAGGACCAGATGGAATCTCACCAGGGTTGCTGCCAACACGGTAGAGCAAGGTGAACGCGGCCTAACAGTGTGAACGCAGCCTAACAGGCGGGAACGTCATACGTTGACATATAGACCGATGACGTGGGATGTCATCAGGACGACAATCATATTTACCTTTTTCGGCAATAAGTGCGTTTTGGAAAGTGAGTTAGGGGTGAAATTATATTTATATGGATTACATTCAACTCATTTACATCTATTATTAGATATTTTGAACAGTTATAGTAGTTGCGTCAAGTTCGGTAAAACTTAATTACCAAGAACGTCACAGTGAGTAAAAATTAAAACTTTCATTTCTAAAACCTAACCTAAACCTATAATCGCAGATAGTGGACAGTTAGTCGTGGCGAGAGTTTCTTAAGCATTAAAAGTACGATTCAAACCGAAAATTGTAAGTTTTATGGGTTCTAATTCTAGATTGTTACACTAATTAAAATAAACGCATTTCAGCTTTAAGCTATTTCGCACCAATCGTGAGTTTGCGACGGCTAACAGGAGTTCGGAAAGAAACGGCCCCATTGTTCTCTGAACAATATCTTAAAGAATTTTCGCCATGGATTCCAACCTCAAAACACCTGTGCAGGGAAATACAACGGATTGCGTTTGCTGCAAACGTCCGGAATCGGCTGACAACTGTGTTCAGTGCGACCAATGTGATGCCTGGTGGCATATGTCGTGCGCTAATGTGACCCCATCGGTTGCCGAGCGGCCGTGGATTTGCAGACAGTGTTTACCACTAAGCGTATGCACTTCTGCCTCCAGCGTGAAAGCCGCACGTGTGCAATTGAGAATGCAGCGATTGAAGGATCAGCAAGCACTCGAAAAACGTCATCTAGAAGAGAAGTTTAAGCTGATGGAGGAGGAAATAGACGAACAAGAAGATTTGATTAGCAACAGAAGCAGAGTTAGCCGAAGGACGAGTTTGGACAGAGTGAAGCAATGGCAGCAGCGATGTATGGAACAGGGTGCGAGCGCGCATTACCCACAGCAAATTGACAAATCAAAGTGCAGTGTAGCAGCTCTACCGGCTCCGAAACCAGACGAGCAGGAAACCTTCGTGGGAATTCTCGTCCGACCCTACCGAACCGTTGGTCGTGCGGGATCAGCAGCAGTATACCGGCGCGATCCCTAAAACAACCCAAAGACAACAGGTGAACGATTTAAGAGGTAAAGTCAACCTCCAGTGCCCCCGTAGCACTTCAAGGTAAGCCACTTGATTCTGTTACGCATGTACCGTTACTATCCAAATCGGAAAGCTCCTCCAACAAATTATAAGACAATTTGGAACGTTGCCGCCGTCAGCCACGATTCCATCAAACGCTACAATGACAGCCCCCTTTTGGCGGGAGCGAATGTTGGCCCAGATCCACTAATAAAATCAATTCATCCTGGGTTAGTTCCCACACTTATGGAACAACCGAATGTTAGCTCTCGCCACCCTTTATTGGGACAGAGTTTCCGAATACGGGACTGTCCTATGTTGGCTGTTTGCCACATGTAAATCCGGTACCACAACAAGGAATTGTCTCCCACCGCCGGGACTATTTCGTATTGAGCAATTTGTCCCCTCCACCTCGCAGTTAGCCGCGCGTCAGTAATGTCCCGGGATCTCCCTAACTTTTCGGGCGATCCCGCTGATTGGCCGATATTCATCAGCAGCTTTATGAACAGCTCGCTAGCGTGTGGATATAACAGTGCCGAGAACCTATCGCGTCTCCAACGTTGTTTGAAAGGGCCCGCGTATGAATCTGTTAAAAGTAGGTTGCTGTTACCGGAATCAGTGCCTCAAGTGATCGATACACTTCGCTTGTTGTATGGACGACCCGAGTTACTAGTGAGTTCTTTACTGCAAAAAGTGCGCAGTGTTCCGGCTCCGAAGGCAGAGAAGTTGAAACCATTATCGATTTCGGCATGGCAGTGCGGAGTGTTTGTGATCATCTGGAAGCCGCGGGACAACATGAGCATCTTTCAAATCCAACGTTGCTAATGGAGCTTGTGGAAAAATTGCCAGTGCACACAAAGTTGCAGTGGGCAGATTACTTACAGCAGCACCCGGTAGCCAACCTTAAAGTGTTTGGGGATTTCATGCTCCAGGTTATCACAGCCATTAGCAGGGTGACAACGTACGTCGGTGGGAGTAGTGCTGGTCTGCAGAAACCAAGACTGAAGGGAATGGTGAACACGCATAGCGACGAAGCGGAATCAGTTCGTGAGATGTTGCGAGAGAAACCTAGAGTTTGTGTATGCTGCAAGAAGTTAGGTCACCGTATAACAGAGTGCTCGGCATTCAAGGCCTACACAGTAGAAACCCGGTGAAAATTTGTGCAAGATGAAGGACTTTGTCGGAGTTGCCTCAACGCGCACGGGAGAAGAAGCTGCAGGAACGCGAAGCAGTGTGTAATCGAAGGTTGCACATACCGTCATCATCCGCTGTTGCACTCTAGTCGATCCAACGCAAGCGGGCGACCAGCACAAGGACTATCTACAGTACAGAACCACACTCATCGGCAAAGTAAGCCGGTAATTCTTTTTCGCATCATTCCTGTGATACTGTCGGGACCCTTGGCTACCGTTGAAACATACGCATTTCTGGACGATGGCTCGGACCTATCGCTTATCGAAAACGACCTTGTGGAGCAATTAGGTATCGATGGTTGGAAGTCACCGCTGTGCCTGAAGTGGACAGGAAACGTCACCAGAGTCGAATCTGAATCAAAACAAGTCCGAGTTTCCATCAAGGGGGTCGATATTAAGAAACAATTCACGCTCAATGATGTCCGCACCGTGAAGGCGCTTACGTTACCGGAGCAGAGTCTCAATTTCGCCGAACTGTCACAACGCTACCGATATTTACAGGGCTTGCCGATCGCCAGCTACACGAAGGCAACTCCCCGTCTACTGATAGGTGTTAATAACGCAAGCCTCACAGTGCCGCTACAGGCGAGAGAAGGTAAAGGAACTGAGCCGATCGCCGTGAAAACCAGGTTAGGTTGGTGCATCTTCGGCGGGAGTGAACGAAGGAAAACACATTCACTAAATTATCACGTTTGTGAATGTGCTAATGACCAAGAGCTGCACAATGCAGTAAAAGACTACTTCTCGATGGAAGATGCTGGAGTGAAACCTCCGGTGGTGCTAGAATCCGTAGAAGATACACGAGCAAGGGAAATCCTGGAGCACACGACAGTCCGAGTGGGAAACCGGTTCCAAACTGGCCTACTATGGAAGTACGACGAGATCGAATTTCCAGATAGCTTTAACATGGCGGTAAAACGTTTTGAGTGTCTAGAGCGTAGAATGGCACGGGACCCGGATCTAGCAGCTAACCTAAAGAACCAGATAGTGGAGTATCAGATGAAAGGTTATGCGCATCGCGCGACACAGAAGGAGCTCGCTCAAGCCGATCCGAAACGAGTGTGGTATTTACCGCTAGGAGCAGTAACGAATCCACGGAAGCCCGGCAAGGTTCGCCTCATTTGGGATGCAGCAGCGAGAGTAAATGGAATATCGCTCAACTCCATGCTCATGAAAGGCCCGGACCAGTTAAGTTCGCTTCCTGGAGTAATATTTCGTTTTCGGCAGTTCAAGGTGGCAGTTTCAGCGGACATCCGTGAGATGTATCACCAGCTATTAATTCGCAAGCAGGATCGTCATTCTCAGCGTTTCCTGTTTCGAAGCAACCCATCAGAGCCACTGGAAATATATCTTATGGACGTGGCGACCTTTGGATCCACGTGTTCGCCAGCGTCAGCCCAGTATGTGAAGAACAAAAACGCAGAAGAATTCGTCACTCGATTTCCACGAGCGGTGGAGGGAATCCTGAGGAACCACTATGTGGACGACTACCTGGATAGCTTCGTGAGTTTGGAAGAAGCCGAAAGGGTTTCACACGAAGTCGGAATAATCCATCAAAATGGAGGATTTCACCTTAGAAATTGGCTGTCGAACAATGCCGACGTTCTACGTGGGTTGAATGAGGAAATTACCGAGGGCAGCAAAAATCTCTGCTTGAGTACAGGAGACAACAGCGAGCGAGTACTGGGCCTACTTTGGCAGACAGCCAACGACGACCTGCGGTTTTCGATGAATGTCAAAGAAGATATACAGCGTGTTTTGGATAACGGTGAGCGGCCAACAAAACGACAGATACTGACATGCTTAATGGGTATATTTGATCCGTTGGGGCTTCTTAGTGTGTATCTGGTTCACGGCAAGATTCTGCTTCAGGACGTGTGGCGAGCGGGAATTCAGTGGGATGAAAAGGTACCAGAAGAGTTATTCAACCATTGGATCAGGAGGACCGCTCTGTTTCCGAAGAGAAGAGGCCTATGTATTCCAAGATGCTACTTCAAGGAAGCAGTCATGCAGACGTATGATCGGCTGCAACTCCATATTTTCGTCGATGCGAGTGAAGTCGCCTTTGCTGCTGTAGCGTATTTCCGTGTGATTAACGTAGATGGCAACGTAGAATGCTCCTTGATCGCTGCTAGAACAAAGGTTGCACCGTTGAAACCACTCGATTCCGCGCTTAGAGCTTCAAGCAGCGGTATTGGGTAGCCGCTTGATGTCTTTCGTACAAGAGAACCACAACTTTAAAGTGAAGCAACGATACCTGTGGAGTGATTCCGTGACGGTGCTGGCCTGGTTAAGGTCGGATCATCGTTGTTATAAGCAGTACGTGGCCTGCAGAGTTGGAGAACTTCTGACTACCACAGATGTAGCCGACTGGCGTTGGGTACCTAGCCAATTAAATCCAGCGGATGCAGCCACAAAGTGGGGAAAGAATCATTTTCCGACCAACTCCGATGAGTGGTTTAAGGGTCCAGAGTTCCTGCGGTTACCAGAGGAGAACGGGCCGGAACAAGTTAAATCGACGACAAGACCGGACGAAGAACTGCGGAATTGTTTTGTAATCCACGATACGACTGCTACTGATTGCCTAGTGGATTTTAACCGTTTCTCGAAGTGGAGGCGACTTCTTGGAGCCGTAGCGTACGTACTACGCTTCGTGGACAGTTGTCGACACAGACGAATCAGCCAAAAACCAGAATTACTGTTCCTTAGTCAGGAAGAACTACGAAAAGCAAAAAACACCATTCTACGGATAGTGCAGTGGCAAGAGTTTCCAGAAGAGATGGCCTTGCTCGGGAGAGGACAAATAGAGCTGCCTAAGACGAGCAGCTTGTATCAGTCAACGCCAACGATAGACGAACACGGAGTACTCCGTGTCGATGGGAGAATCGGAGCTGCCCCGCATGCAGCGTTTGACACCCGGTTCCCGATGATTCTCCCGAGAAGGCATCCAGTGACAAAACTGGTGGTACACGACTTTCATCGAGCCTGCCGGCATGGGAACTCGAAAACGGTGGTGAACGAAATTCGGCAGTCCTACCACGTTCCACGATTGAGAACGGTAGTAAAGCAAGTTTCAGCTGCCTGTCAGTGGTGTAAAGTAACGAAAGCGTACCCGAAGATTCCCCGAATGGCGCCGCTGCCGGTAGCTCGTTTATCATCGTATAGTCGACCGTTTACCTACACTGGTATAGATTTTTTCGGGCCACTTTTGGTAAAAGTGGGAAGGAGTGCTGCTAAACGATGGATATGCCTATTCACCTGCCTCACCACGCGTGCCGTCCATGTGGAGGTGGCTTATGGTCTATCTACACCGTCATGCATCAAATGTATTCGCCGTTTTGTCTGTCGCCGAGGAGCACCAGCGGAGATCTATACCGATAACGGCACTAACTTCCAAGGGGCAAAACGCTTGCTGCAGGAAGAACTCGAGAATGAATTGGCAGCGACATTCACCAACGAAGCTACGAGATGGAATTTCATCCCCCCCGCTGCACCTCACATGGGCGGCGCATGGGAAAGGATGGTGCGGTCCATTAAGGTGGCTATGGAAGCTGCATACAACAACGATCGGAAATTGGATGATGAAGGATTGGCGACATTAGTTGTGGAGTCTGAGGGAATTGTCAACAGCCGACCACTCACCTACTTACCCATAGATGCTGCCGAAAGTGAAGCCCTGACACCGAACCATTTCCTTCTTGGAAGTTCTACAGGAGTTCGTCAGCCGGCAATTACGTTCATCGACCCTACTTTGGCAGTGAAGAATTCTTGGAACCAAATACAGCAACAACTGGACACGTTTTGGAAACGTTGGGTACAGGAATATCTTCCTGTACTCACTAAACGGACAAAATGGTTCGGAGAAGTAAAGCCCCTGGCTGTTGGAGATGTGGTCCTAGTAGTTGACGGCGCCCGCCGGAATGGTTGGCTTCGTGGAAGAATAAAGGAAGTCGTGACTGCAGAAGATGGACGAGTTCGGCAAGCTGTAATTCAGACTGCGAGGGGGCTATTGCGTAGACCGGTGTCAAAGTTAGTCGTGTTGGAGGTTGAGCAGGTTAGTAAAACTGGTACTGGTGGCCAGTGTTACGGGGAGGAGGATGTTGCTGCCAACACGGTAGAGCAAGGTGAACGCGGCCTAACAGTGTGAACGCAGCCTAACAGGCGGGAACGTCATACGTTGACATATAGACCGATGACGTGGGATGTCATCAGGACGACAATCATATTTACCTTTTTCGGCAATAAGTGCGTTTTGGAAAGTGAGTTAGGGGTGAAATTATATTTATATGGATTACATTCAACTCATTTACATCTATTATTAGATATTTTGAACAGTTATAGTAGTTGCGTCAAGTTCGGTAAAACTTAATTACCAAGAACGTCACAGTGAGTAAAGATTAAAACTTTCATTTCTAAAACCTAACCTAAACCTATAATCGCAGATAGTGGACAGTTAGTCGTGGCGAGAGTTTCTTAAGCATTAAAAGTACGATTCAAACCGAAAATTGTAAGTTTTATGGGTTCTAATTCTAGATTGTTACACTAATTAAAATAAACGCATTTCAGCTTTAAGCTATTTCGCACCAATCGTGAGTTTGCGACGGCTAACAGGAGTTCGGAAAGAAACGGCCCCATTGTTCTCTGAACAACCAGTATTTATGAAAAATTTAGCAACTGAACTAACATCCCCGTTATTCTGGCTGTTCAATATGTCACTTGAATCGGTGAAATGAATGGAAAAAGTCTTTTTTAGTACCCATCTACAAATCAGGTAAAAATCAGATATCAGAAATTACCTTGGGATTGCCATTATCTCCTGTATTCCTAAACTTTTCGAATCAATTATTAACAAAAATATGTTTAGTCAAATGAAGCATATAGTGACGACTGCACAGCACGGTTTTTTTAAAGGCCGTTCAACTACTACAAACCTATTAGAATTTGTAAATTATTATATTATTATTGTAAAACCTTTGTTCTGGCCCGATTTGGCACCATGCAACTATCCAAAAACTGTGATGGAGTGGTACCAAGCAAATCAAGTGAACATTGTACCAAAAACCTCAAACCCGCCAAATTGCCCAGAGCTACGACCAATCGAGAGATATTGGGCCCTGATGAAGCGGAAGCTTTCTGGAAAGAAGCAAGGAATCAAAAACATTAAACAAATTTGGACAAAGACGGCTTCTACGATTTCTGTAGAGTCTGAACCCTAACGGACGGAGTTAAGCACAAAGTTCGAAAATTTTATGCAAATACCGAATAATTATGTTTTGTTTTCACGAATTGTTAAAACACATCCCACACAATCTGAAATAAACAACTACGATGGAAATATAGTGCGAAATTTATGTTTTAGTTATGTTTTGAGGTGTCCGGATTATTGTGGATACAGACTTCAATGTCATCTTGGTGCCTCATGACAATAGTCCTCCAAACTGTCCAGAGCCCCGACCGATCGAAGAATTTTTGGCAAAAATAAAGGCTGGTGGTCGGAAAATTGAAGAAGAGTCAAAACCGGTTCAAAACCTCAGAAAGAAGAACAAACGCTTACAAAATCAAAGGAGAGAAGCTTGTCCAAACCTTGATGGCAGGAGTCATGTCAAAGGTCCAAAAGTTTGGGCGTGAGGGTGATATTTTAATCTATTTGTGCAAAAGTTTAAAGAAACATGGTAGAGGAAAATAAATTTGTTTCCGGACACACTTTATCTGCATCAAGTAGGTTTAACGTTCTGAAAGCATTATATTCTAATCCCCCTAAAATAACAATTGAAGGATTTGGTGATAATAATAGTCTTTAGTAGCCTATCGTGCCTTCTGGAAACATTATGCCTCTAACTTTTGAATGTGTACATTTAGAGTCTATAAAGTTTATATGCAAGATACATGCATAAACGTCTCAGCTTCTGGTATTTTGCTGATGTTTTTAACTTGGATAGTTCATGAAACGTGTTTTTTCATTTCCATGGAAAAATGGTTCATACCTATTACTCAGGCTGTATTTTCAGAACATGAAAACCGTTATTCATCATTTGGCACATTTTGTAAATAGGATTATTTCTCGTCTATTACTCAGCCATATGCAAACCGACTTGATCGTGTAAAGTGCCACTCATACTTATCATGATAAGAAATAAATTGTTTGATTTTAAAAAGCCGGTATCGCTAATTGACGGGAATTCATCGTCTGCTGAAAATGTGCTGTCCTTTTCTATTAGTACTATTCTATTAGTAGTACTTTTCTATTTTTTTATCACTAAACTAATTTGATAAGTACACATATCGAAGCTCATTGGATAGCCGTGATGTGGATATTTCTTTCATACCTGAACAAACGCTTGCGTTTTATATTGCTTATAATTGATCTATAAATTCATTTTGCCTTGTTTTTAGATTACCATTCTTGCGCTGTTCCTTGTCTTAAAACTTCTTCTCCGGATCTGGTCCCGTTCCGATACGTGGATGATACCCACTTTCGTCGGCCGTGTAATGCACCCAGTAAGTTTGACCGTCATCTCCGACGAACGAATACGACCCTTGAACTACGAAGAACCGGACATTGTTGCCTTCGACGTCTTTGCCGTCCTTGAGCGTTCCGACCTCGTCACGTGTCTGATCGTCGCTTAGTGCGTAGCTGTAGCGCCCGATGATGGTTGTTTTAAAATGAAGATTTAATTGGAAGAAGATGACGTCCAAGAAAAAAACAACGAGCCATGACATGGTTAAAATTTCGAACGCCAAAAGCATCACAACTAATTCCCTTCGGGAAGTTTGATTAATTAGCGGAAGACTTACTTGAACTGGTAGTTATCCAGTGTGTTGTGGTCGTTCTCAAAGCGAACGAGTTGAACTTCGGAAGGGTTGACCCGTGCAACGGCTACTGTGTTGTGTTTTTTGCGATCTTTCTCACTCACGGGCGCCGCTTGAAGGCATTTTGTCAGGCAGCACACGGCAACGAAAATCAATAAGAACTTTTTCATTTTGGAGACAGACTATTCAGTCGAATTTGCCAAAATTGTTATGTACACTCGAATCTGTTGGGCGTTTGCTTTTATAGTCGTGTCCGAGATGCAAAGTTTTAAGAAAAATCCCGAAATCTGATGATTCTTTTTAAATCTCGTCGTCGTTATGAATTATAGTCACATTTTTCAAAATGAAAAAAAAAGCGAAGAAACGGAATTTCATCTTGAAGAGGGGTCATCTAGCGGCTTTAAAGATGTGTGTTTTTTTTTGTTTCTAAAGAACAAGCCGACGACATGGTGTGATACCACGATCCCACGAGTGCATGACAGTCATTCGGAATACAAATTGCGCACGTCTAGAAATTTGAATACATTAAACGGTGCGTTGCTCAAGACTTAATCCTGAAGGTGGAACGAGCATCGACCGGGCAAAGAAGATGAGGCCATTAATCTTGGGAGATGTGTTTTATTCGTTATCCAATTTCATCACAATTTTTAGTTCGGCATTTTTTTTCTGTTTTTCCCTAAAGTTATTCTCCTTTTTCCTGGTACGGACTTCTTGACCATTTCCTCGGTGAATCCTGTAGATACTGGTAATTGAGTTTTTCTTAACAAGGTTTCTGATGATCTGAACGGTTTCGGATTCTGTAGGTGAAATGATTTAATCAAAATACAGTGCAATATTGTACGAAATGTTTGCGTGCAAGTTAAAGCTCAAATTAGCTTTTTAGCTCTACTCTACTACACGGCCAATAAGAATAACTCGAAGTGAGACCGCTTTTGGCACATAATAACATAATGAATAAAAGCTTCTACGGTGTTCGCTAAAATTCCACCCTCCTTTTTCTACATACCATATATCACGTCCTCGAACCCGACAAAGTAGAGGCAGTTCTCTTCGGTAGAAAGGAACACATACCGACCGGATAGCTTTAACCGTTGAGGATCAATGGTGTGTGGTGTAATGGTGTATTCCAATAACCGGAGAGATACGCTGAAATAGAGGGTACGTCTTTGAAAGGTTGCATGCAACTTCATCGGGACGACTTTTACCTCTTTTCCGTTAAGTTACTCAGCAATGCCGTATAGTCTGTTATCTCTTCTGCTGCCATCGGTTTGCGATGATGCACATGGCATTCAGCGTTAATATAGAGCAAATAGAGCAAAAGAAGCTCAGCGATATGATTTTCCATGTTTTCGCATGGAGTAGATATAATGAACTGATAAGCACTGGTATTGCTGGATAGGTTTTTATGTAAATGTTTGATGGCCACAGGTCACAGACATCTTGTGGACAAAAAAAAAGAAACTATCAGTGACATACGTGTAGGTAGGCTTAAAAGTATGCTATACACTGGTATGGTAGTCAACGAAGTTACAGGAGCAGCGGGTGTTCTAACTACAGAATCATTAGGTTAGGTATGGGGAAAAGGCAAGGTAAATATTAAGTGTATTTGTTTTTGACTCAGGATAGTTTTTTTTAAAATGTGTTAATGATTCTTAATTTTCATTTATGTTTTTTATCAGAAACTCTAAACCACAAAACAATTATAAATGAAGTAACTCATCTCATTGCATACACATATAAAAAGAAACATTGAATTTTCTACGTTAGCTTATGCACATACAGGGAATGCTAGATGTGGCAGAAAATAAAAGTATATTTCATTTGAGTTTAAACCAGATAACTCCTGAATCTAGCCAGTTCTATGAAATTTTGCAAACTTTGTTGTATGGCGCATGAAAGATTGCAAACAATTTCGTTGTTTGTGGCTCCTTTGTCTTGGATTTAAACAAGGGGAATTTAACGCGCATTTTAATATGAATTATTTTTTCTTTGCAATAAATTAATTGACACCGTCCTCTATATCCATTGAATACCACGTATCTTCTAACAAAATTCCTCGATGAATATTAATAAAAAAAAGGCATATTTTATCTCCTCCTGAATAAATCCTTAAGCTTAAAAAATTTTGTATTTCATCATTGGTAAAAAAAACGTGATTTATACCAGAAATTAAGATTTAGAACAAAAACGGAATGAAATAACATACGTTCCAAAACGGATAACATGATTTTTGTGTGGCCTACTTAAAATGTATGAAACTTCGTGTATGTGGAGCCTTCTCATTCTAAGCAATTACGCACTACTTGGTTTAAGAAAATTTATGTAGACTAACCTAGACTCTAACAGATATAACCGTTAGAGCGTTTTTGTTCTGAGAAGACCCATAGAAGTATGCAGGAATGCATATGAACATTTTCAAGCTAAAAATAATATTCCATTCGATAATTCAAATAGGAAAATTGACATTTGAGCCATACTTGAGCAGTTATCAATATTACTTCGGTTGAAATTACTTCAATAATTACTTCAGCTCTTTGTCATTGTCAGTTGCATACTAGGCATAAGGATAAAATGTTGACACAGGGAAGGATGGGGGAGCATGCTACCTCGGGGTAAGTTTATCACCAACTGGATCATCGATACAAAACCAAAATACCTTTTTTCATCACGAATAAAAAAGGGTTTAGAATTACCCATTGTGGTTTAGCATGAGATATGTGAACAAACAAATAACGGTTATTCAGGGCTTTTCCGATGCCCAGATTGTGATTTAAAGGAGCTGGATTTGCACATGGTAATGTATGCATGTATGTAAGACAGCCACCATCCCTTCTAAGATCTAAGACACCCTTCCGAATGTCTTCCGAAGACCTAGTTTTGTAATATCATATAGTTTGACATGTCGCAAGCCAGGTTTTCGTAAGAAATTGATTATGACCACTATTCCGGAGGATATCGGTTCCCGCAGGGCCAGTATGGTCAAAAATTATCAAAATGTCTTTTGATGACCTAGTTTTTCTAAATCACGAAGTTTGATATGCGGCATGCCATGTTAACAAGGCGCTTCTTTTGGTGTGACTGAAATCTAGGGTGTTCCTTATTTGCAGAGAAATAGAAATTAAAACTTTTATATTTTCAGAATTATAAACATTTATTTGCTCAAATTTTTCTATTTAAAATTTGCCAACAAAGTTAACTTTAGATGATTTTTATAACTTCAAAAGATAAAGTTTTAACGTATAAATCTTGCTGATATCTCTTACCGTTAGTGAGTAATTAACGATTTTCTTTTTACGCTCTTTTCAAATGTATTTTACTCAATTTAAACAAATAACGTATCTTCAGTTTTCAGATATTATTTGAATTAATTGCTGTTGTGTAATATTTTTTAGTTTGCCTCAACTAGAAAAATTAAAATATGATAAAGGTTCAATTTGTTTACAAAAACCATAATCACTTTTGTTTGACATACGATAGGACAATTTCAGCAAAAGTTGTTACTTATATTGCCCTAGAATCAATGGGAAGGCAACTCTGCTGAAAAATTTGAAATAAAAAAGTTATAAGTCCTTTTTTTCTGAAAATAAGGATCACCCTAGTTTTCATTTACACCAAAACAAGCGCCTTGTTATTAGAAACAACTTTGTAGAAGACAATTTTGCTCAAAAACTTCAAACATAGGCTTAAAATCTTTCTAGCTAAATTCGCATTCTGAACCACTGTGCATTGTAACGTTTGAATTGTGCCACATGGGCAATTGCTCGAAAATGTTATTAAGACGTACGTCGTCAACCCCCCGAAGAAAAAAAAAAATAACATAAAATAAAAAATAAAAAATATGGAATTATCCTTGTTTCTGGATCTGCACTGGTTATTTCGAAAATATCCGTAGTTTCAGATTCCAAGGTAAGTACCTGTCCAGGGATGGTGGACATAATATTGTCAGATGTAAAACATGGCATGTGGCATATCATACTTCATGATTTTGCAAAGCTAGGTCATCAGAAGACATTTTCAGGATTTCTGACCACACTGGTTACCAAACAAGGGTCCTGCGGAATCAGAGTTCCTCCAGGAAAGTGGCATATGGAAATCTTTTCCAAAACCTAGCTTACGACTTATCAAACTTTATGATTTGCAAAAAATTGTCTTCGGAGGACATTCTGAGGATTTCTGACCATACTGGCAACTTAAGGAGGCTCTTCAAAGTCCGAGTTCTCCCGGGAAAGTGGCCATATTGAAATCTTTTCCAAAACCTAGCTTGCGACACATCAAGCTTCATGATTTTGCAAAACTAGGTCACGAAAAGACGTTTTAAGGGGGGTTATACAGTTAGAACGAGAAAAAAACCTCATTTTTGAAAATTATTTTTTAAGGGGAAGTTTCTACTTGAATCAATCGATTTTTTTTTACAATTATAAGTGTATCCGTGTTGCGTACAAATTTTTTTTTCAAATTGTTTTCAACAAAATGGCGGCTATTAAAATGCGATGAAAAAGTCGATGTATTTTGCTTGTGCCGGCTCTCCTGGTCGCAGTTTTGATCTGAAACCTGCTTACCTTAAATATTTACATTAATTACATATAAAGTTAGTAGAAAAGTTGAAAAAAAAGCAAAAAAAGGCAGATTTGGTTTAGAAAAAAATCCACATGTTTTCCGCCATTTTATCGCATTTTTTCATATTTAGTTATAAAATATTGCAATAATGTTTTATTCATATAGAAAGTAATACTATAATAAAGAAATCTTTTAAGTTTCAGCTTAACCGGCATAAACTCCGAAAATGCTGTTTTTTTGCACTTTACTGTAAGTTTTTATCCTCTTTTTTTTTAAGAAGAAACGTTGATGAGTATAATTAATGCATTTTTTGCTGCAGAATACATTTCCATTTCATTTTGTTCCGCGCTAGGATATCTTATCAATGATTATCTCAAGGATACAAAACTGGAAATAATATAATAATGTTTTTTTTTTTTTGATAATTTATAGTAAGAATTTGAAGGATTTTACTCGCATTCATTAGTAGACATTGAAAAATTGTTGCGATATGTTTTTTTTATACAGAAAGTGAACAGACTAGCACTTCACAGTAAAAGTGTTTTAAGTGTAAGTTTAAGTTATGTTTTTTTACAGAAATAAAACGCTTTTTTACTTACAGTAAACCGAGAAATTGAACACTCTGAATATTTTAGAACTTGAAAAAAACAGAATCTACAATGAGGCAAACAGGGAAAAAAATATCAAATATTGGTATGATCATTGCCACAATACTTAAGCTCGTCGGTATCGACAATTTTTAAACATCGATATATAGCAGTATTACCTTTTATAAAATTCCTAAATAAGAAGAATTGTGTTTCTTATAAAAAAATAAGCTAACGCAATTGAGTCTTCCACATAAATCAACTGGTTAAAAAACCCAAAATAAGAAACAGAGAAATGGAACACATTGATGGAATTTTTTTGATGATGTGATTCTGTTTTGGGCCCGTTATAATTTACTTGCGTGGTGGACAAACCTGCTGTGGTCATCCCCAACTCAAAAAACATACGTCAGAGAGCATAAATTAAGATTTCAAGTTTTTTCCTCCAGGTATACGAAAGATGCTCATATTACGCTCGTCGCTCGAAAGCAATTATTGGATTTTCCCAAAGTGAATTCCAGGTCAGCATTGGTTTAACCAAAACGATTCCTGGAAGTCCTGGAACTGGGATGTCTGCTGAAGTTTTGCGTAAAAATAAAATACGATGGATCACGTGGATTGGCGCCGATAAACTTTGGGCAATGGTGTTAAGCATATGTTGCCGCAATTTTGTTTGCAATATTAAACAAGTTATTTGATAATATGGGCGTCACTGGGTAAATTCCAGCTCACTTTCTATGTGATGCCAATAGTCTCAATCTTATTGAAGCGTTACTCTACCTACCTTTCTGGAATGAACAGGAATGGTTCAAACAGTTAGGTCAAGGTGGCGGATCCTTTCCTGTTTTAACCTACTTCGCATGGCGATGTGTGGCAAAAGTGTGTGAGTTTGCTTCAAAATACTGCTTAGCAAAAGCCCTATGCTCAATTTCAAACTACTTCTATTCAATTTCACAACCTGCCGAAAGCTATCGGTATCAATACTTTCTCTTCACATCTTTGGTTCTAGCAGAAGGGTTGGTCCTAGGGTTGCATGTTGATAAGAAGGATATTTCCCATTTTCAAACATTATAATTAGATTTTATGTTCGAAGATGCAGTAGAACTATGGAATAGTTTCTCATTGTTTCCAGGATTGTAAGTCTTCGGAAGAGGAAAGTTGCTTCCGTCTTCCAAAACAAAACATTGTCCGGAATATTTTTTTTTAGCAACTAGCGGCATTGAATTTTTAGCATTGAAATAAGTTTTTAAGTGCATCCCGGGGCTCTTAGTGAATTATTGTTTTTGAACCAGAAAAACTGAGCAAGAATAAACAAAACAAAAAATACTAGAAAATAAGAAGAAAGATTAGTTATTTCCATTGAATTTCAACTACCTTTTTTGCTTATACAGATACGCGTATTTCGTCTACAATGTGCAGACTTCATCAGTGTTGTGTACTAATACTCGACTGATAGAAAGCCTTCGCCGCCTGCCATATATTATATATACTATCTTCCAAATACAAAACTTGTACTTGTACCTAAAGCTGACATTGTTTTATCTAACCTATCCTGAGTCAAAAACAAATATACTTAATATATACCTCGCCTTTTCCCTATAATTAACCTAATTATTCTGTAGCAGCGGAAGCTGCCAACAAAAATGGCCTGATGAAGGTTGACGCATTTCGGAAAATAAGTCCAGAACTGTAGCGAAACGTATAGTGGCTATGGATATACAACTCTTCATTAAAAAGGTCCTGAATTAAGTCACATACCATCATCTTCCTCTGGCAAGGGTCGAATGGGAGGGTCTTAGCAGTTGACCCATTAACAGCGGCAATTGACGTCACCTTAACCAGAAACAAGTTAAAACACCATCTCCAGGGCATTGCAGATGAAGTTCAAAGAGCATTGGTGAAAGAAATTCAAGCTCATATCGCTGACTTCACGGCTTAATAGAAATGTTCTACGGATAAACGTGTAGTAAGCATTAAAAGAATAAGTTGTAATAAGGCTCTGGTAAATGATGGTTGTGGTTTCTTCGGCTTATCCATCTGAAAGTTCTTTGGGGAGGCACTCTACGAAAACTGTAAAAGGAGTGTATCGAAAATAAGCTATCCACAAACTTTCTTTCAAATTATGTTGAAAACCGATATTTTATTCATACAAAAAATTGATCCTTTATTGTACGAGGTTAAACTTGAACATAATGAAGACCGGATGAAATTTAAGTTATTCCTTCACGAATTTTCGAACTTTGGATCGAATGCTCTTCATCAAGTTCCGGACAAGTTTTGCATCGCATTTTTTGGACGCTTGAGCCCAAATTTTTTTGAACTCCTGCATGTTCCCAGCTGCCTTACCAGTCTTCTTGAAGACCCTCTTCACGATTGCCCAGTAACGTTCGATGGGTCGAAGCTGAGGGCAATTTGGTGGATTGATATTTTTCTCAACGAAATCTATACCCTTTTCCGCAAGCCAATTGAGAGTGGTTTTGGCATAGTGAGCCGACGCTAAATCCGGCCAAAACAGTGGAGGTGTACTATGCTTCTTATATAAAGGCAACAATCTCTTCTGGAGACACTCAGATCGATAGATTTCCGCATTTATAGTTCCGGTAGTGTAAAAAATGATTGACTTCAAACCACAGGAACATATTGCTTGCCATACCAGTACCTTTCGACCGAATTTCTCCACTTGAATCGACCTGTCCGCATCGCTCACATCCTCTCCAACGACGGCAGTAAAGTATTGTGGACCTGGAAGGGTTTTTGAGTCCTCCTTTACATAGGTCTCATCGTCCATCAAAACGCATGCATCCGGACGCTGCAAAAGACGCGAATACAATTTCCGGGCCCTTGTTGCTGCTCGCTTCTTCTGTTCTGCACTTTGTTTCGAGATTTTCTGCTTCTTGTAGGTCTTCAGGTAGTTTTGCCTCTTGATACGCCTGGATCATTTCGACACTCGTTCCTGCTTTTTTGGCCAAATCACGTATTGACATTGATTTGTTCTTCATGATTAGAGATACCACTTTCTGCTCCAGTTTCGGGTTGGAAGAACCGGGTTTTCTGCCTCTTCCTGTTAGCTCATCCAAAGAATAGTGTTCCCCAAACTTATTAATGATGGTTTTAACACTCGCATGATGAATTCCAAACCGCTTCGCCAATTTTCGCATAGTAATACCCTTCTCACTTAGCCATGTGTCCAGAACCTTAATTTTCACTTCCTTTTCAATACGCGACGTTTTGAAAACGCAGAATTTGAACCGCACAAACAAGTAAACAAAAGAAAGCTGACAGTCAAACGCACAGCATGCAGTGTTCAGAGCATAAAAAACCATCACAAATACATGCGTACAACGCAAATGTATGTGGATAGCTTATATTCGATACACTCCTTATGCAGTGAATATCAATATGGCAAACTGATTCTTGTAATCAAAATCGTTTCCACCCAAATGTAAACGAATATTGATTTTGACAGTAGTGAATAGCCAAATAAACTCGAATGAGCAAATAAACCACAACAAAAGATGATTTGAAAATTGATGTTTCCACTAGTCTTCAGAATAATGTCAAGTCAAACTCACATTCATTTAATAGTAGTAAAGACTGGACTCGGAAAAAATGAGACACATAAAATGATCACCAAACATTCATTTTAAATCGGATACTTCTCAAATTTTCAGGGATTAAATAACTGTATATTATGTTTTGGAATAATTTATTTATTGAATTTCCTCCCCCAAGCTAAATACTCGTACATTTCTCTTAACACTGCTCATGAGATCTTCGGGCGAGGCTTTGTCCATCTTCCTTACACAATTTCTCCCAGTTTTTCTTCAAAGCTTCATCTGTTTTGAATGTTTTTCAACTTCTTCTTCATTATCGCCCAAAACTTTTCGATCGGACGAAGTTCTGGTGTATTTGGTGGATTCATCTCCTTCGGGACCACATTAATGCCTTTCGCTTCGTACCAATCCATTACAGCGTGGGACCACAGTGAGAGTGGAGGAAGGGCAGCAAGCGCTTCTGCAAGCATTCCTCTCGATAAATCTGCCCGTTTATGGTGCCGGTTGTAATGAACGGAAAAAGAATAATAACAATCAAAACGTTCCTCCTCAATCTTTCCAAAAGAGATCGAAGTCCAATCGAGGGTTGGTAGCAATTTCGGACATTTTGATTTTAGACATGTTGAGTATACCAGACCCTCTTAGAATCTTTGTTTCTGCCTTGCTTCCGACACTGGAATCATACCTTAAGCAAATGACTGTTTCATGCCCTCTCTAGCACCGATCATATCTTTCGATGGATAATTCATCGTATCAGGTCGGAGATGTTTATTAAGGGACCTTCTCCTGGTTGAACACGAAAAACCTCTTTTTTGAATTTTTCTCAATGCCGGGACCAAATAAGATAGACGGTTAATTTATTTTTTATTTTTATTAAATACAAAAAATTATTGAATTTTTTTTTGACCAACATGAGTGACACGCATCCGCTAGAGGGCGCTGGAAAAAAACGGCTTTTCTAGGCTGTTGCACAAGATATCTCTTGAAGGAAGTTTCTGAAATCAAAAAATCAAACGGGGAATTGTTAGTAACATGAATTATTATAAGATCTATCTCCAGGTGCACTTAGAATCGAACCAGACCCCAAGATATTTAAAGGACATAGAATGAGTTATCGGCTTACCCCAAATTTGAAGCTTCGGTTGTGCTGGGTTATGCTTCCTAGAAAAAACTACCAACTCAGTTTTCTCCGTAGAGAATTCGATACCTAGCTCTAAAGCCCAAGTAGACAAATTGTCCAAGGTATCCTGTAAGGGTCCTTGCAGATCGACCCCATTGGGTCCCGTGACAGACACTACGCCGTCATTTGCAGATTGTCTTAACGTACAGTTGTCACCTAGACAACCGTCAATGTCTTTGACATAAAAATTATACAAAAGGGAGCTTAAACATGATCCCTGGGGGAGACCCATGTAGCTAAATCGTGAAGCTGTAGAGGTTCCATGAGAGAAGCTCATATGTTTCTCTGACAGCAAATTGACAAAAAATTATTCATTAATGGTGAAAAGCCACAAGCGTGGAGTTTATCTGAGAGAACTTCAACAGATACTGAATCAAAAGCCCCTTTTATGTCCAAGAATACAGAAGCCATTTGCTCTTTTTAGTCAAAAGCTAACTGAATATCCGTGGAAAGCAACGCGAGACAGTCGTTCGTTCCTTACCCTACTGGAAACCATATTGAGTATCTGAAAGCAGGTTGTTCGTCTCAACCCATTTGTCCAGACGGAAGAGGATCATTTTCTCCAACAACTTTCGAATACAGGATAACATCGCGATGGGTCGATAGGAGTTGTGGTCGGACGCGGGCTTACCAGGTTTTTGAATGGCAATAACTCTCACCCGTCTCCAATCATCCGGTACAATGTTGAGTTCCAGAAACCGATTAAACAATTTCAACATGCGCCTCTTCGCGACGTCTGGGAGGTTCTTGAGCAAGTTGAACTTGATCCTATCAGCCCCTGGAGCCGCATTGCCACACGAAAGGAGTGCGAGAGAGAACTCTACCATTGAAAAGGGTTGACTGATCTCATCTATCGAATTCGTGTTTTCGCGAGGGCACAGATCTGACAATCTTTCGCGCGCAACTTGAGGATCCATTGGTCCGAGTACTCTTCGCTCTCGTTGTTCGTAGTTCGGTTACGCAACCTTCGCGCCGTGTTCCAAAGAGTACTCATCGACGTTTCGCGCGATAGCCCGTTCACGAATGTTCGCCAGTAACCGCGTTGCTTGGCCTTGATGAGGCTCTTAAGTTCGCGCGTTCGAGAGCCGTGTATACTTCGAAGTGCTCAGGTGTTCCACGTCTACGGAAAACTTTAAACGCGTCGGACTGTTTACGGTAAACCTCGGTGCATTGCTGATCCACCATGGAGAAGGAGGTTCCTGCGAGATGACGTCCCTGGAACTGGTCGAGTTTGAGCTTGAAGCGCGCTGTCTAAGATCAGGTTGGAGAGGAAGTTATACTCTTCCAGCGGTGAAAGCCTTTCTACCGTCGTTACGGCTTCATCTACTGCTGTCCTAAACTTTGTCCAATCGATGTGACGGGTAAGATCATACGTGACGTTGACAGATTTCGACGGATTGAACCCGGTGGCAACCGAAATTTTTATGGGCAAATGATCACTACCGTGGGGATCTTGAATCACATTCCATGTGCAATCCAGCGATAATGAATTCGAACAAAGTGTGAGGTCTAATCTACTGCCAACTGAGGATGTACCAGCCAAACGTGTAAGCTTCTCCATTGTTAAGAACTGTCATATTGAAGTTGTCACAGAGGTCATATATCAAGGAAGACCGGTTGTCATCGTACAGTTCTCCCCAGCCTGTACCGTGAGAGTTAAAATCTCCCATGACCAACCGTGGAGAAGGAAGGACCAGAACATATATCTGAAAGTTGTTTCGGTTTACTGAGGCTCTGGGAGGAATATACACAGAAAGCAATGCAAAGGCTTTTATTTTTAATAACAGCCTGACGTGCGACAACTTCAATACCTGGAATAAGAGGAAAATTCACTCTATAGAAGGAGTAGCACTTTTGATCCCCAAAAGTACTCCCCTCCACGCGAATCTCACGATCAAGACAGAATAATATTGAAATCATGAATCGGAAGATTGATTTCGGAAGAGAGCCATGTTTCACAAAGAGCGAATGCATCACAACCGGTAGTGTGAGCTCAAAAATTTGAATGATTCCAATTTAGGAATCAAACTTCAGACATTTCCACTGTAGAACAGTGATCAAATCCCCGACCTCATTTGGAAAATTATCCATCGAAGGAAATGATAGCTACAAGGAGGGGCCACTTAATTGTCAATCGCTTCAAAAAGTCCTCACTGTTGGAAGTCATTGCCAATACAATGCTTTTGAGAGGGTCAGAAATTTCAAGGTACTTGAAGATACCTTCGGCAATGTCATCGAATAGAACATTGCCCACTTGAGGAGGGGCTTCTGTTCTTAAAATAGCGCTCAGGGGTTTTGGATGTCCCCGGAGAGATGGAAAGTCCTGGGTGTAGTTAGTACTGCGGAAACCAGGTGGATTAGGATTTTCCTTTTTCCACCTCTCCTTGAACTGGGCAAGCTGGTCTCGGGCTTCTTTTCAGCAACTTTCCGTGGGCGGACGCGTCTTCCGCTTCCTTGAAGCACCTTCCGGAAAGGTGAACGATGTTCCCTCTTCAGTCGAATCAAAAGTCAGACTCGTCATCTGACAGAGGAGCAAAGGGATTCGCTATTGACATTGGGTGATGGTGAGGCTTTTTTCACCATTTCAGCAAAAGATTGCCTTGAACGCTGTTTTAGCGAGCGTTCTAATTTTTCGTCGCGTTGTTTGTACGCTGGGCATGATGAGAGAGCATGAGGAGGAGTTCTTTTACAAAAAGCGCATTTAGGTGTGCTGTCTGCGCACGCGCGCATCCTCATGTTTCTCCCCGCATTTGGAGCAGCGTGCCTTATTGCCGCAATGGGAGGTCGATAGGTCCCATCTGCTGGCATTTTGGCAGATCATGACCCGAGGTACAAACAAACGCACTGGGTAGTCGAAGTTTCCCAACTCGACGTATTGAGAGGACTGAGCCAGAGAAGGTCACGCGAAACGAGTCTGATGGTGTGAACTTTTTTCGCCCTTATTGGTCGATACTGAGCCTAGTTGGCGCACATCCAGTATCTGAACTGGGGGAAGCAGGGGTTCTCAAATCGACCAACCCCCGCTCAGCAGGATCTCAGGGGTTAGACTCGTTTCGGTGACCACACCTTCAATTTCAATACCCCGAGCTGGGATATACACTCTATATTCTAGAGTAAAGAGCTGGGAGACAGCAATTTCCTTTGCTTGCTTGAGATTGGACACAACGACCCGAAGTTTATTGGGTCTGACTTTAATTATCTCGGTCACGGCCGAGAATCGCTTCGTCAGATCATCAGAAATCTGACAAACATTTAGAGGTTTCGATTTACATAGGCTGAAAATAAACAACCCATGGCCCAGTTGAACTATCTGGATAAGCACGTGATCTGGTAACTCTATGAGCTACCACGTCATTTCGAGCCATAGATGATTCATCTTGCGATAAATCATCCATGGCTCGCTTGTGGGGCTTATCAGCTCAACCACTAACGTATATTATCTACAATCAATCACAGATAAAGCAAACTAAACCTAAAAAAAACTAAAACTAAGTACACTCTCACACACACTATCAATCACTTTCCACACTCTCTCACACACACACACACACACACACACACTACGATGAATATCACTTATCTTATATACTACTTAAAAACTTATCTTATATGTATCACGGATCTACTGCAGCTGGGCGACGAATGTGTGCTGCTGCTGCCGAGCGACGATGAGTGACCGCGTGTACCGTCTAAGCGTGGAGCTGAACGATAACGGTGATGTTGCTGATCGTTGGTAGTTGGTGGATGGAAGAATGCACGCTACACACGATGGGCTGCTGATATGCGTGCCGTATAGATGCGGAACAATATGGCTTCTCGATCGTGGCAATATTGCTAATTGCAATCAATGACGTTGTTGCACCACTTATCAAACAATGTCCTCTTCTTCAGCAAACCAAGACTGATTTCACTCGCGACGATTCCACTGGCGATTTAGAAAAACTGATACTGAAGACTGTAAACAACTCGTAAAAAGCTTTCAAAGCAACGGAAAGCGGACCGAACGAACTGTACCGTTCGCTTGTTCACTGGGCAATGACGTCCAAATATGATTAAATGGATTTACACCAGCATAGTTAGGCTTAGAATTACCTACGCCTTTTTAGTGTGGTGGCCAAAAACAAAAGAAGTTACTGTATGTATGTATGTAACTATGGTAGCCACCATCCCTTCATGGCTTGGATGCAGCTCCACTTAATAGCAAGATCAAATTGGACCACCAATCTGAATTCACAATATCGCTGTATGAAGGGCCAAAAACGGAGGGCAGAGACACTCACGCGAAATCCACGGGAAATTGAGAATCTCCTTCCAACGATACGATCCAACAAATCGAATAAACCAATTCGCAATACTTATTAAGCTTTCCACAGGATGGCTTCGTTGAAAGAGCGCGTCAATCTCACTGAAACTGTTGGAGTAGCATTCACGGTATCATAATCGAATCGAGGGGGGGTTGGATATAGAAAATGATGCCATTTATTCCTCCTCTAAGACTCAGGCAGTCAAATCAAACCCGTCGTCCAGTTCCGGCTTGACCGAGTGCCCTGATGCTCCTCCCAACCCAGTTTTTATTATGTAATGTATGTAATAGAGCAACGAAATATACTTGAATATTTAATAAAAATATGTCATAGTTGGAATTTGTCATCCTGTCATTCTAAAAAATATGGTGAAATAATAAATAAAACAGTATTAATGGGCATAGGATAATAATATGCAGCTTGTTGCATCTTTACAATTCAATCAGTGGCAGGTGAATATTACTCTGGAATGTGAAGATCATTTTGCAATTAAATACAACATAAAACATTTGATTTTACACTTTGATTGTTATTTTTTGTATTCTTCCCAGCGCGGAAGTAACGATCTTTGATGAAGTTTGCAGAAGCAGATAATTTCTCATCTCCATGCGAAGCGCTAGGAGTGGACAGTAATTTTATTGCTAGAACGAATAGACATGAAGAGAAAGTGTATTGATAGTTCCGTATACGGCAACGGCAGGCTTTGAAATTGAAAGATACAAGTTTGGGAAGAAAACGAGCGGATGGCATTTGAACGGTAGTATCCGATCAGACACATAACCCTTTGTCATACTACCCCATGCAGGATAGCAGGGAAATCCCTTGACTGGCAAGGTTATGCAACCGATTGGCTCTTATACTACCTATCGTTACTTTCGCGCTGGGGAGAATACGAAAAATAACAATCAAAGTGTAGAAAGCCCATAATGGGGAAATCCATTAATTCATACTGGTGGGGATCAGTATTTGCACCACTCACCGTCGTTCTCTCCGAGATCTATAAGTTATAGTATGACGAGAAGAGCAAATGTGTGAAATAGGCGGTGCATGCTAAAAATAAACCCAACAGCGGGAGATAATTTCTCACCCGTGTTAGGCAGTATTGGGAGAGGGACAAATCGCTAGAACTAGAAACAAGCAATAGGTAGTATAAGAGCCCGATCGGTTGCATAACCTTTTGTCAGTCAAGGGGATTCCCCCCCTTGCCTATCCTGCATGGGGTAGTATGACAAAGGGTTATGTGCCTGATCGGATACTACCGTTCAAAAGCCCTCCGCTCGGTTTCAATCTTGTATCTTTCAATTTCAAAGCCTGCCGTTGCCGTATACGGATCTATCAATAAACTTTCTCTTCATGTCTATTCGTTCTAGAAATAAAATTACTGTCCACTCCTAGCGCTTCGCATGGAGATGAAAAATGATCTGCTTCTGCAAAACTTCATCATTTGATTATACATTAAACAGCTGAAGCTGAAATAGCATAACAAATATTGCGAAGGGGTGTTACAATACAAAATTATAACAAAAATTATATCTGAACTGTCTGCATGTCTGCTGATTGTGGTCCTGCTGCAATTATAGACACACCTGCAATTATCATTGTCACGAAGGAAAAAATAATTTAAAGTTACTATACAATACCCAGGAACTCCAGGGATGATCTGAAATTATATACCGTATAAAGAATACTTCCATTTTCGTGGTAGGATAAGATTTCAGCATGCAACCTCACCGGGGTTGCGCTTCCTACATTGCTTTGGTGGGACTGCCTCCCTTAGGTATAGTTGACGGCGTTTCTTACTCAACAGCGTTTCTTACTCAACCATTAGATAACAGAAACAGCGTTACTCAACCATTGGATACCAGAACAGACACTGTTTAAGCCGCACCTTCTCAATCTAGCTGAAATCAGAAGGACAACAGTGCCCAGCCTGCACTTCCAGCTAAGTACGCGACCCTTAGCTGGCGGTATTTGTCATCTATAGACCCATGGAAGCATGAGGTAGGAACTTGTGAGACTAGCGCTATGTTGCGGGGACGCACGCTTTTTTGCGACTCACCATTTTGCATCCTGCCAAAAACAAAAGAAGTAACTGCTCAGAAAAAATTGGGTAAGCTGCAAAGTCTAGCATGTCTTTCAATAACCGGGGCAATGCATAGCACATCATCAATGGCGCTAAATGCTCTCTTGAATTTACTACCACTTCATCAATTTATAGAGTTGTAAGCAGGGAAAAGTTTTCAACTAATGGTACGAGCTGACGAGATTCAAAAACGAAAATTGTTGGGCCAATTAGAGATCCTTAAAAATTTCAATTTGAATCCAGCGACAAACTCAATAGTAGACTGGATGGCGATGAAAGCAAACTATGAAATTCCCTTTAAAGTGGTCGCAACAAGGGGGACAAGGCGGGCCAAGTCTTCGTTCAGACTCTATTGTGTTTTTCACAGATGGTTCAAAAATGAACAAGAAAACAGGATGTGGGGTTTTTGGTCCGGGGATAAAACAATTTACTCCTAAGGGACAATATCCAACAGTATTTCAAGCGGAAATTTATGCAATAATGGAATGTGTTTATATCTGCCTTAACAGAAAGTATAGATTTGCAAATATTTGTATTTGTTCAGATAGCTTAGCAGCTTTAAATGCAGTTAAAGCATATACATGTCAGTCATTGTTAGTTTGGGAGTGCATCTTATTATTGAAGCAATTGACCAGTGGGACCCAAACTTTTTTGAACTCCTGCCTTTTCCCAGCTGCCTTACCAGTCTTCTTGAAGATCCTCTTCACGATTGCCCAGTAACGTTCGATGGGTCGAAGCTGAGGGCAATTTGGTGGATTGATATTTTTCTCAACAAAATCTATACCCTTTTCCGCAAGCCAATTGAGAGTGGTTTTGGCATAGTGAGCCGACGCGAAATCCGGCCAAAACAGTGGAGGTGTACTATGCTTCTTATATAAAGGCAACAATCTCTTCTGGAGACACTCAGATCGATAGATTTCCGCATTTATAGTTCCGGTAGTGTAAAAAATGATTGACTTCAAACCACAGGAACATATTGCTTGCCATACCAGTACCTTTCGACCGAATTTCTCCACTTGAATCGACCTGTGCGCATTGCTCACATCCTCTCCAACGACGGCAGTAAAGTATTGTGGACGTGGAAGGGTTTTTGAGTCCTCCTTTACATCGTCCATCAAAACACAATTTCCGGGCCCTTGTTGCTGCTCGCTTCTTCTGTTCTGCACTTTGTTTCGAGATTTTCTGCTTCTTGTAGGTCTTCAGGTGGTTACGCCTCTTGATACGCTGGATCATTCCGACACTCGTTCCTGATTTTTGGCCAAATCACGTATTGACATTGATTTGTTCTTAATGATTAGAGATACCACTTTCTGCTCCATTTTCGGGTTGGAAGAACCGGGTTTTCTGCCTCTTTCTGGTAGCTCATCCAAAGAATAGTCTTCCCCAAACTTATTAATGATGGTTTTAACACTCGCATGGTGAATTCCAAACCGCTTCGCCAATTGTCGCATAGTAATACCCTTTTTACTTAGCCATGTGTCCAGAACCTTAATTTTCACTTCCTTTTCAATACGCGACATTTTGAAAACGCAGAATTTGAACCGCACAAACAAGTAAACAAAAGAAAGCTGTCAGTCAAACGCACAGCATGCAGTGTTCAGAGCATAAAAAACTATCACAAATACATGCGTACAACGCAAATGTATGTGGATAGCTTATATTCGATACACTCCTTAGTAGCAGTGAAATTTCAGCCTGAAGCAGTCGAAGGAGTTGTTGGCGGTTCGTGGAGTCGCCAGTCCCTTGTCATGTGGTGATACGCGGCCTTTTTGCCGTAGTTTTCCGAAGGTCCTCACAGAGATCGACTGACCTTGCATTGTTATAGACTGACTGAGATCGACTGACCTTGCATTACGTAGACTGTTCTCTCGGAACAGTATATTCCTGCAGACATACACAGATAAAAAGAAACATTGAATTTTCTGCGTTTCTAAGGCACATAAAGGGAATGCTAGATTTGGCAGAAAATAATGGGATATTTTGTGTAAATTTAAGCCAGATAACGCCTGAATCAAGCCTGTTGTATGAAAGATGGCAAACATTGTTTTATGGCACATCAAGGACTACAACCAATTGCGTTGTTTACGCCTCCTCTGGCTTGGAATTAAACGAGCGGAAATTTTACGCGTTTGTTAAATTTTTTTTTCTGTGTAGGTAATCTTTGCACTGATAGTGGGTTCTTATCATATCACATCACATCACATCTCGCTACAAACTTTTTTGTTCGTCACGGTGATGATGGTGGGAATTTGTTTCATGTTGTGATAGTTTTAAAAAAATAAAGAAAGTAGTCTACTAATGATTGAGCCTTGCAAGTGGAATACACGTATAAAGGACCCCTTTTTGAAGATAGCCTTTGATGCTTGAAAACATACCATAGTAGTGAGTTGTTTGGCTGATAGTCGGGAAATCCATTGTCAAATCTGTCGTGGTTGAAACCAAAAGATTGACTAGGGCCGGTCCAGGATTTTTTCGGTTAGAAAATTTTCTTTGGTCTTTGGTCAGCCCAAAACTAAGCTGTGGTAATTGTCATCATTCATCATCATCATAATGTACTGATCCTCATGACGGAGGTAATCTCAATAGTTCACGATTTTGTTTATAGCTCTTTTAAAAAATTATACATGTTATGTGATGTTGGATAAATAAATAATAAAAACATTAATCTTCGATCAGCTTACCACATTTATTACTCATATCATATGGTCAAATTTTGTGACGAATAAGTCTCTTTTAGAACTTCAGTGCAAATACTCAAGGTTAATACCGATTAACTAAGAGCCCATTTAGTATTGAGTACATTTTGCTTTTCTAGTCTCTCAAGACTAGGACAATTTAGACGGAATATTATTAATTGCGTTCAATGAAAAGTATTTGAATTTATTCTGTAGCAGTTTTGAACTGCTTGGTTTATGCTCTAACCTCAGAGATATTCTAATTGATGAAAAAATATAAACAGGTGTTATTGGTATTTATTGAAAACGTAAACACAACTTTGTTTTGCAAAGTTAATAATGATAAACTGTGTTGCCATTATTTTCATTCATTGTTAGGCAAATTCAACGTTCACATCGTACAAACCTGACCATCAACATTGCTTGTCAAATGAAGTTGACCGTCTCTTCAACTCAACGCGCATGCTAACCATAGAAACCTTCAGAGGCACCCAGTTCTTTTTATCCTACCCGCGGATTATAAACTTGATTTCTGTGGGCTTCCACCTCAACAAGTCTTCCCTAAGCGCGACGGAATACCCCCTTTAGTGGTTTTGACAATTGCTCTCAAATTACCCACTCTTGTTGTCCATCCGCACGCGAAACTAGTTTATGTTTTCAATACCAGTGCAGTGTCGAGTATTTCCTCTTCCTACCTTCAATTACCTGTATCATGCAGCAGCATGACCGAAACAAAATCATCAAACACGTTGAACACGGGTTTCCCTCCACCGAATAGATGTAATAAAAAAAAGTAACCGTTGACCAGTTTGTGCTCCTTCCAGTTTCGAACTGTTTGCTTGTTTTTTTTTTCAAGTCCCTCTATCTGTGCTGTTCACTGGGCCAATGTTTTCGTTGATGTTGATTGTTGTTACACTTTTGATCTTATGAGATGAAGTCAGAACAGGGGACAGCATCCAGGGCATTTTTATGGCTGTCATCACTGGCATTTTGTGTCGGAAAGTGAGAAGTCAATTAACCTTATAGTATGAGCTGTTTATTACCGGTTCATAGATGTGGTAGGTTGGGATTAATGCAGCATCATCTTCAGGAGGGTAGTGGTCAGTTACATGTAGCTTGGATGTTGAACTTGATCTCTCTGCGGATTTGAGGTTCACTGCAACAAAAGGTGGAACTTGCTTTTTTTTAATAGGGAGGCTGGTCCAGTTTCAATCTTTTCGGTTTGACAGCCTCTGCAGGGGTTCGTGCTTTCACTGATGTTGATGTTGCATGAACAGATCAAAGGTGAAGTGATGACTTGTTGATTCCCCGAAGGGAATGATTTTGAGTTTTGATTTTACGAAATAGGCAAGCAGGCTTTTGAGTTTCAGCCAAGTAATGAAATGAGAACTTTTGGATCGATGGAGTCTTCAACGAAGGTACCGGTCATATTTGATGCTGTGAAAATAGTGAAAATTGAGTTGGAAGATTCAATATATCATGGGATGATAGTTGATATTACTTGAACTTTTTGCCCGGTATCCCCGTTCATCTGCTATGTAAGTGATCTTGTGAAGAAGTTTATCCGAACCGACGAAGAAGTATGCACCTTGCACAACAGTTACTTCAGCACCATCCACCAGTTTGCTGTAGGTTCTTCGAACAACTGTGGAGCCGTCGGAGAGAACATGCCTGAAAGGAACGAAATAATGAAGAAGGAAATTGAAGTGGTGCAATGAGGTAAACTGGCATAGTAATAATAATAACATAAATGAATTGTTTTCGACGATTATATCTTTGCCAATTACAAACATGAATAAGCATAGCAATAAATGAAGAACAAGCTTATCGTGGGAGATCAACAGATCAACAATTATTACCAATCAGATAGCCCAATTTTCAAATGCATACACCATTAGAAGTACAGAATATAGGAACAAAGAGAGAAGTAATAAGTGTGTACGAAGGAAAAGGTTTAGCAATTCAAGGGCAATGGTTCTATATGGTTTGGAGCAACATGTGAAAAGGACCTGAAAAATATCAGTTAACAATGAATTTCAGCTTCATTTTTGAAAAAAATTGCAAACTTTCCTAGGAAGCGTTTTGTTGGTTTCAAATTTTCAATGAATCAAATTATGGGAAACTACACAGTTTCGTATGAATACATGAAAAACGAGGAAATTTAAGCAAAATTTCGCCTAAATCTGGTCTGTTATATGAAATATTCTAAACAATTTTATTGTGCCCATTTGCTATGGCTTGCCATTGAACGAGGGTAAATTTTACGTGACTGTTAAAATTACGTTTTTTTAATTCAATTTCCAATCACGACACATCATCGTTCGAATTGATTCTCAACCTCTTTTCACACGAAGCTCTAGATTTCTTCACAGATTCTTCAGGCAATGGAAACAACCGTACCGATGGGAAGGGATTCAATCCGCCGCTTACCAGCCATACAGGCACCAAACTCTGTGACGTCACACGTTTGTGCATCACTACCTGCTGCGATAGAGGCTCGTCGAACCACGTGTGGCAGATTTATAGGAACCGGTTTCGCTCAAGAAGAGATGATTGTTCAGATTTAATATTTTTAAGGTCTCTCGGATTTCCCGTTGGCTAGCTGAACTTTGACAAGGTTACATCAATACCTATGTGCTCGATTAGTGAAGCTATCATGTATATATTTGTTTGCATGGTTAAAGCCAGTGGTTCACGATTCGAGAAGATCATTCGTGTGTGGTCGCCGATAGGAAACAGGTGTAATGTTGTGCAAATCATCAAAAGTGTTGTTATGTGTTCTAATAGTCTTACATCATGGCTGCTCGTTAGACGCTACGTTTAAGGAAAAAGATGAGGAAGTTGTTATTGAAAAAATCACCAATCAGCACAGCACGGATCAGTATACGTTCTCGTAAGAATGAAGGAAGTTAACCCGAGAACTCGATTCTGTAGAAATGCTTTCGTTCTAGGTATTCGCTTAGTGATGGGCAGTTTCGCTACGAGCGAGGAAGATTGAAAAAATCAGATGTTGGTAAGGAGCCTATTTGGACTGTTATCGGAATGTATGAATACATGTCGCCGGAGGGGAAGTTGTTCCGATACAAATACACCGCAGACGAGAAGGGATTTAGACAAAGTAGTGATAGAAGAATAGATCCCAAGATCATTGACATGCTTACTGGGTAAGGCTCTGTGTATGAAAAAGGTTTAGACATTCACAGTTGATAACAGATATTCAATTTATAACTTTTTAGCGATGAACCCGAAACTGATGAAGATGACGCAGGGGAAACAGAAGGACGTGTTGTTGGAAGTCGTATAGATTATAAGGCGTTGATTTCATTAGTTGGATGAAATTAAGTGATATGGAAAGTGATTATAATACTATTTAGCTTTGCAAGGAATTTGCACACATTATGTGTAACAACAGCTTAGATTTATCTCTGTAATGTTATTATTTATTTATTTATAAATATCAATCCACATTGGCTATGCATATCCCACTGCTAATTATTTTTGCTTTGGTTTTATGACAGCTCTATCAGTTTGAAGGCAGTGTAACAACTAAGTTCGATGTTTTGTGATTACCACCGGCTCCACAACGAAGTGAAGAAATCCGTCATCGCGTCACACATTGTGTCATTTCTGTCAAACAACTTTTGTTATGAAGAACGAAATATTTTACAATTTCATGCTCTGTTACGAATATTTTGGCAGTAACCATTTTTTTTGTCTATTACCAATACATTCAAAATTCCTGTTTACCAGAGTTTTTGAAGGTTTTCTGTAATGTTATATGATGTTTACAAAATTTTGTGTAATAATTCAGATTTTTTGACAAACTTCCAATTCTGTGTTTTACCACCACCAACCAGAAGCCATCGTTCACTCGCTGATAGCAAAAATTACAGCCCTGCCGGCGTTGAGAGAAGACGAGCTCGAAACCATAATGGATTTTGCCGTTAAAGTTCAAAATTTTTGCGCCGTCGTTGATGCGTGCGAGCTAGAGGAGCACATGTATAACGTGTTGCTGTTACATCAACTAGTCTGCAGACTACCGCCGTCTATCAAGCTGGACTGGGCCATGTATCGCCAAACGCTGCCTACAGTCAATCTGCCAAACTTCGGAAACTGGATATACTCTCTAGCAGAGGTAGCTAGAACAGTGACCATCCCTGGCATTCAAGACTTCAAGCCCTTGCAAAATGAGTCTCACCCCGCCCAGAAAGGAAGAGGCTTCCTCACCGCGAATCTAGATTCGCATGTTCCAGAATCAGATTCATGGAAGGATTCAAATTCCTTGATTAACGAGTCCCCGGTATGTAAGTCCAGTTGCAAGGCAATTGAAACATGCGAGCAACTCTTGAGACTCTCGATCTTCTTAAAAATCTGAATGCGGAGAAATTGTTGGGAAGTATCCCAAAGCGATCAACGCTATATTAAAACAGCACTACGTGGATGACATGCTAGTGAGCGTAAGGACGGAAGGAAGCGATACGTTTAGTCAACCAAGTAAAATACGTTCACCCCCAAAATGCCTTCGAAATCCGCAAACTGGATATGTAACTCCCAAGCGGTTCTGAAGTCACTGGGAGAAGAAGTCGCGAAGGCTTAGAATCTAGACCTGACAGTAGAAATGGTTACAGAAAAAGAATTAGGATTGTGGTGGTGCACTGCGAAGGATACGTTCACGTTCAAGGTAGGATGGACCAGCTACGGCCATGCGCTGCTAGAAGGGCGACGACGGCCTTCGAAACGGGAAGTACTTAGAGTGCTCATGTCAATCTTCGACCTACTTTGTTTAATTGCACACTTTCTGATCTACCTGAAGGTGCTACTGCATGATATATGGCGCTCAGGAGCCCGATAGAATGAGAATATAAACGATGAACTATTTTCCTCGATGCTATCACGCTCAGGTCTTTCTCGACCGTGTAACAGAGCTACACTTTCATTTCTTCGATTCTCTGATGAAAATGAGGTGAAATGTATTATCGTCACAGTTGCTCCTTTGAAATTCCAGTCGACGCCCAGGCTTGAGCTGCAGGCCGCAGTACTTGGTGCAAAGCTAGCCCACACCATTACTAAATCCTTGTTCATCAGAACAGCAAGACGCTACTGGGGGACCGATTCCCGGGATGTGCTGTGCTGGATCAACTCAGATCACCGGCGGTTTACGCAGTTCGTGGCACACCGAATTAGTGAGCTCCTCGATACAATGGAAGCAAGTGAGTTGCGCTGGGTGCCAACAAAGGTGAATGTTGCGGAGGATGCTCCGAAGTGGCAAGGGTGACCGGCCGGACATGAGTGTTGATAGCAGATGGTTAAACGGGCCTAGATTTCTCTGGCGAAGTGAAACTGATTGGCCTCATCAAACCCAAGTCAACAAGTCTACGCAAGAAGAACTTAGACCTTATCTAGTGGCACACCTCACAACAACGGGACCAACGCTATGCACTACCAATTATTCTAGCTGGTAAAAACTAGTCAACGTAGTCGGACTCCTTTTCCGCTTCCCGACCAAGTCGACTTAAAATCAGCCAAAGAGAGTGTTATACGCCAAGCCCAACAGGATACCTTCGCTGAGGAGATTGCAGCTTTATGACAAAGAAACCAGCTACCGCGAAGCAGCCCACTCTTCAAATCATCTCCGTTAATCGGCGATAATGGAATCATGCGTGGACGCACATCTTGCTGCCGTTTCATTACTGACGATGCAAAGAACCCGATAATCCTATCGAGTGACCACCATGTAAACCCCACTGATCATCAGCCACTACCACGTTAAATACCACCACCTCAATCAAGAAACTGTAGTCAACGAACTACGGCAGAAGTTCTCCATTCCACGAATCCGTGTTTGTTGTGCCATGGTTAGAAGAAACTGCCAGCGTTGTAAGAACGATCGAGTTATGCCGAACTCACCGATTATGGCTGACTTGCCGGAATCAAGATTAGCGGCATACTCCACACGTAGGTCCCATAGATGTAGCTGTCAGTAGGAGAGTTGAAAAACGGTGGGGAATGCTAGCCACTTTCATGACCACGCGAGCAGTGCACATTGAACTTGCACACTCCCTGAGCACGGATATATTGTGACCGTGGAACAAATTTTGTGGGCATTAGCAATGAACTAAGTCGGGTGATGCGAGAGCTCGACTAGGAAGCAATGATGAATGAGTTCACCAGCTCTGAAACTGCCTTTGCCTTTAACCCACACATGGGCGGGACCTGGGAGTGCCTGATTTGCAGTGTGAAGACCAGCCTTAAATCGTTGAATTTGGCTCGACGACCGTCCGATGAAGTCTTGCGCAACGCGTTGTCCGGGATCGAGAACACACTGAACTCGAGACCACTGACTCATGTTACGATCGGAGACGGCGCCGAGCCAGCTCTTACTCCCAATAACATCCTTCTGGGAAGCTCAAACGAAGCTAAACCACTCACAACACTGAATGACAGCGGCACCATAGTACGCCAATGTTGGCGAGCTTTGCAGATCGTCGCCAACCAATTCTGGAGACGTTGGGTAGCTGAGTACCTACCAATGTTTACGCGGAGGACTAATCGGTTCGCTACCGGTAAAACTTGGCAACATAGTCATCATAGTGAACCCGAACCAAAGGACGGGTTATTGCGACACGTGCTGGACGAGATGGAGAGCTAAGATCAGCGACTATTCGAACCGAAGCCGGTGCATATGAACGGCCGGTGGTTAAGCCAGCCGTATTGGACATCAGACGCGAAGCCATGTAATCGACCTGCGGGCCGACGTACCCGGGGATTGTTGGCAAGCTCCTAGCTGCCGGCGCACCTGATATTCTACCGACCATGCACCACACATTCGTACAGCAGTATAGACTGTTCCAGAAAGTATAAGCACACTTTCAAAATAACAAAAAAGTCATGTTTTTTTTAGTTTTAATAATTTTATTTCGCAAATCATATTTGTATTTGTGTTTTATATGATATTTTACTCTCGTGTATTCAAAATATTTAATTATAGCCAAGACTCCTAACTTTTCCTCGTACATGACCCATTAACTTGTGCACAGTGGTACTTCCCACGATTTTGACCACTTTTGGCCAATCTTTTTAAAATTTTCGGATGTCGTCCGCTGGTTTTATGAATTTTCGAAGCTTTACATTGGTTAATGTCAAAAAAGTCTCGATTGGCCGTGCCTCCGGGCAGTTTGGCGGATTCATGTCTTTCGGCACGAATCATACATTTTGATTTTTGTATCATTCTTAAGTGTCCTTTGCGTAATGACATGACGCCAAATCAGTCCAAAACACTACTTGTCCTTCGTGCTGCCTGATCATCGGCAATAATCGCTTCTGGAGACATTCCTTAACGTATTTCTGCGTGTTCATCGTCTCCGTTGTGATGTACGGAATAGATGTTTTACCACACTCGCATATTTCCTGCCAAACCATAACCTTCTTACCATATATTTCGGTAAAAATTGCCTTCTCCGTTTCGGGGATGTCTTTGTCTTCGCTTACAGTATAGAATTGTGGTCCGAGAAGCTTTTTGTAATCTTGTTTCACATACGTTTCATCGTCCATTATTATACACCCAGAATTTCTACACAATAACAAATTGAAGAGTTTGCGGGCCCGTGGTTTCGCGGCTGTTTTGGGTTCCTTTTGGGCTTTTTTTCTGCTTCCGGTATGTTTTGAACCCAAGTCTTTCTTTGGAACGCATGACTTTACTCGACGAGGTCCCGGTTTTTTCGCAACATCCTGAACGGAAGTCGCTGGTTTTCGCTTGTAGGCATCCCTAATCTTGTTATCGATATCCGGACTAACAGGACCGGATTTCCGACCACTGTTCACACACACACACACACACACACACACACACACACACACACACACACACACACACACACACACACACACACACACACACACACACACACACACACACACACACACACACACACACACACACACACACACACACACACTTTTTCAAACGTACACTGTTCTCTATATTTTCGAATCGTACCGCTCCGACGCTTACACCCTCTTCCTTGGCCAATTTTGTCAAGGAAAATCCACTCACAGTGCATCATTTGTGCACGATACTTTTTCGTTGTTCCGGAATAAGACCGCGCATTTTGATAGGTAACACAAAACTAAGGACTTTTTTGATGCTATGTCATTCAGAAATGTGCAAACAAAAGGACGCAGCCAAAACATGTTAAAATGTTTCATAATATTCAAAGTGACCGTTAAAATAAGGTGTGCTTATACTTTTCGAAACAGTCGTTAAGAGAGGACAGGTTAAAGTTGAATAATAATTCAGCGGCAACATTAGACTAGAGAGAATCTACTTTTGGTAAACAATGGCTTTCGTAGTTATTTGCTCTTGAACAAAAGGTCACAAATACAAGTTAAGCACTCCTCGAGGAAGAGGAGCTTTATCTCTATCCGCTGATATATTCAATTTGAAGGAATTGTATTCTACTTCCGAAAAATTAGCAAACGAAAGTGTTTGTTTACAAAAATAGATCCTTCTAATCAAATGTTGGCGCCGAATGGTTTCGTTATATCTTCTTACTTTTCTAATGCTTTGATTCTCTGTGGGCATAAAACAAAAGAGTGATAAGTTTCATTGTCCAGTTTGGCTACTACGTTTTCAGACAAATGTGCCAGAAAAGGCAATCGAAGTAGTTGGTAGATTATACAACTGCATACGTACCCAAATACTCTAATTACCTAGTTCAATAACTATCAACCATATGTGTTATGGTATGTATTTATGATTTGAATAATACCATTATTATTGAAACAAAATGTAGAAAAAAAAATTAATACAACTTATCATTCAAATGTAAGCGGTAATTTTAATTTAAAACTTCTTAATTTTTATTTTAGACAAAAATGGGCAAAAAAACCATCAAATGCTTATTTTATTACGTATCAAGGAACATAATGCTACTTTAACGAGTCCAGGTTCTCCTGGGGCATACAAGAGGGGACTGCTTTTAATTGATCATATGTTTCGTTAAAATTACCCTTAACTTTGGTACAATAAAATATAATATAAAATAACTGGTTCTGCACTTCGTCAGAGGATTATTTGTTCTTTACATTTAAAACTGAAAAGATTTTTAAGAGACACCCTAATCTAAACCAAAATAGCTCCGAACTAAAGCAGTGCACAACAACAATTGTCGCCGGCGTCGGTGGTGTAGTGGTAAGCGTGACTGATTACTGGCACTCCAGTGGGTCTGGGTTCAATCCCAGTCGACGTCGGTGATTCCTTCGGAAGGGAAGTAAAGCCGTTGGTCCCGGTTCATAGTCATGAGGCGTTAGGTAGGGTCCAGGTGGTGGAGGCGTCTCCCTGGCGTCGGTGATTGTCACCATGTGAGGAAATAGGCAGCCGGAAAATAAATAAGTTAAAAACAAAAACTACGATTGCCACCCCTTTTAAAAACAACTTTGTACAAGACACCAAAACGTAACCCTTAATTATCACTGTGCACTAGCGCCTATTCGTATAAATTTTGTTCAATCGATAAAATGAGATTAAAAATGTTCATGTATTACCAATAAAAAAGCTCCGACACACTTAGTGAGTGGGCCCAACAGCATCCTTGCTGTTAGTTTAAATTTGGTCAAAGTGGCTACTGAGTGTAGTTTAAAAACATGTTCCCCCAAAAAAGTTAACCACTATCACACTTTGTGAGTGCTTTCAACAGCATTGGTATGAGTTGGTCCAAATCGATAGTCAAAAAATTTAAACAAATCACTTTGATTTACCAATGAAATTCCACCGTCAAACTTTATGAGTGCCCTAGAGCATCCTTACTATTCTTTCAAATCGGTTCAAGTAACTTTAAAAATGCCTTGTTTTTTAAATAATTTAAACCACTATCACAATTTGTGAGGGGCCCGCAATATTACTGTTGGAATAAATCAATTGAAATCGGTTCAAAGCGAGCAAAGTTTCGAAAAATTGATTGTTTTTCCAATACACGAAACCACTACCTCACTATGTAAGTGGCCTTAACAGCATCTTGGTATAGATCGATCCAAATTGGCTCTCAAGCGTTATTAAAAATCACGCTGTTTTTCCAATGAAAAAACACCATCACCATTTGTAAGTATCAGCTAAGTAATCGGCTCAAATTGGAAATCGGTAATTCTTGTAGAGTAGATATCGCTTGAACTTATCTGTCATCCTAGTCTTTTTCTCCAACATTCCAGTGATTTCTCGTGAAGGCGCAGAGGGTGACTCAGCTATCAATAAAGCGAGTATCACGTTATCATATTTGTACCCTTTCCTTATTTGATCTGCATTCGGACAGGGCCGGTTTCGGTATTGTCTTAGTTTGGATTCACCAACTTTTACACATTGAGGATGTATATCATCTGTTTGTTCGTTTGACCGCTGATCTGGCAATAACGGGGTAGCAACCTCGGGTGGTCAATCATCTCTTTGAGTATTTCGGATCAGGATCAACTCTCACTGCTCAAAAACTGATGCTCTGAATTAATTTACTTTCAGTAGTGGGTGTTTGCAGTATAGCTATCGAAAACATCGAATGGCTGCTTATATTCATAATCCAAAATAAATTAGGGGAAATATTGTTTTTTTCTTCTTGCTTCACCAGTTTGGTGAGTCACACATTTCACATTTCACGAGCAGAACTGGTTTACAAATACTTCGCCTTGTCAAATGCACATCAAGTGGAAACTTACAGAAGCGATGACATTCAGTGAAATACGATTGATATAGTTATCTGGTAAAAATTGAATATCGGGTGACACGTCGGTTTGTTGGTGCTATCACCATCGTTTATGGCTCAGATATTAATCAAACAAATTGGAGCCCTGTCGCGATGCCCAAGGACTACATCCATTTATGGTACCACTATCGTCCTCCAATCAAAATTGCTACTGTAAATCTGTAAAACACTCACGCATAGATTGTCCCATTTCCTTCCTTTTCATTTAAGATTGAATCGATCTCAATTAAGTGATGATTTTCGTTCGCTGGACGCGAACACACTTTCTCCAAAACAATCACCAGAAGGCAAACGTACAACACTGTTGCATTCATAATTTTATGATTTAACTGTTTTTTTCTCTTCTTTTTCTTCTTAGTGCTGTTTTGATTAGTTTTCACACCGCTTCTGTGAGACACGCCGCTAATATTTGTTTACACCCGTTCGATCGATTCACCAAGTGGATACTACTGATGCCGGTTGGTTAATCTCGTCACACACGCTCGTCTACCGAGCACCATGGTCAAGAGCAAACCAGGTGTGAATATTCGGCATCAAGGCGCTTTTCGCATTCGTGTGTGTCGAGCCGCTAGCAAACACCAAGCTGAGATGAATCCGAAGAATATATGAAACAGTCAAGCATGAGAGCCCAGCCATGCTTGCAGAAGCAAGGGTTGTTTATACAAATGGTTATTCCTTATATTGTGAAGTTCGTGCTCAGACTTTTTTTCTCTCTCGCTTCATGCGTGGAGAAGAGATCGAGATCGGTTCTAGTTGGATTAATGTATGGCCAGAGATGTCAATCACCTTTGATTGAATTACTGGATCGTGTCGACTGTTTTTTCTAAGTGGTGACATTTGTGCTTAAAGTTCATCCACAAATAAAAAAAACCAAAAATATAACTGGTAATCATGACAAAATGGTGTTTGTTACCGAGACTATTTGAGAATGATAGTAACTATTTTTCAGCAATGCTGCGGTTTTCAACCGCGTTATTCATTCGTTTTGAGCAACGTAAATGTTAGGATAACGAGAATCCGATATTTGGGTGAATATTATGCATATTTTACCCTCTAAGAAAAGTGAGACCCTGATACAATCTTCGTGGATCAACACCTACAAACTTTGTTAAACCAGAACAAGTTTGATGATTATTGCAAGTCTGACGCACAAGCATCCAGTTTTCGATTTCGTTTCAGTTATTCAGCAGCAGTGTACCGAACTCGGCCACAAGTTGACGAAATATTGATTCCAATCCAATGGAAATGGTTCGTGTGATAGAAGCTGCATCTTGACCTTGTACAGTGGGAGAGTTTTAACAGCATCGGTAAAACCTCTTTGAAATATTTAGCTTCAGATTGTCAATAAGTCCAACAAATATAAAACTTATTATAACTATAGATATGGTTTAGTTTTTAATCTATTCAAGCATGACATTTTTGTCTTGTCAGCTATGTGCTGAGTGACGACCGGAAAGTGAGACAAAGCGCGATTAAAGGGTGTTCCGATCAAAATTTGGTCAAACAGTAGTGTGTGTGAGTCGATCAAAGTTTTTATTGATAAGTCAAATTCTTTTTCTTTTTCAAGTTCAGCTCATACAGAATAAAGGAGAAATATTCAGCTAAGCTTCCTTTTTACCAAATGCGAACTGCCGAGTCTTTCGTTTAACACCTGTCACAAGGTTTTGTACAGTCTCCTTGTCCACTTTATTCGCCTCAGTCCGCCAGTTAGCCTTGAACTGTTTCTCGCTCACAACAGCTTTTTGAGGCTTCTTATGGTTCCGCTTGACGATGGCCCAATATTGTTCGATTGGGTGGAGCGTGTTGGGAGGATTCTTTTTTGGGCACCACTTGAACGTTGTTGACAGCATACCACTCCAAGGCATTTTTCCGTAATAGCAAGATGCCAAATCCGGTCAAAATAGAACGGAACAATTGTGTCGCTTCAGGAAAGGCAGTAGACGTTTTTGTAGGCACTCGCTCAGATAAATTTCCTGGTTGACGGTTCTGGTCCCCGTCCGGTTTCCGTATAAAATTGCTGTCCAGGAAGCGGTTTAAGGTACTACGCAATCAAACTTCGTCAGCATCGTCATGTACAACTCTCGCGATCGTGCTTTGGCCGACGTGTTTTGTTTATCGTCGCGATTTGGAGTCACCACCTTCCTTGTGAGTCGACAGTCCAGGTCGTTTTTAGCTCTATCTACGGTTGAAGGCATCATTTCCAGCTACTTTGCGATATCTTGGATGGAGAGGTTAGGGTTCCACTCGGAACAGCGGGCAACTCTTTTTGTCGTTGCTGTGGCCTCCGGCTTTCGATTTCCCCCAATCCAGCTTTCCGAGAGTTCACCGAACACTTTTAATACGTAGACAACAGTTGACTTAGCCACATTCAACAATTTCGCCAACTTGGCGTGAGAGTTATCTGGATTTTCGCCATGCACGTGCAAAATTTTGATGCGTTGCTTCTCTTCTTTCGACGACATTTTGATAACTGAAGTGCTTATTTAAAAATCAAAATAGAGACATGATTTTAAAAAACTTTGATGATGCATTCAAATTTTTTGATTCACGATGAAAGGAAATGCGTCAAGTTTAAGTCGACCAAATTTTGATCGAAACACCCTTTATGACGGTTTTGACATTTTCACTTGTTACGTCTTTGGGGCCTCGTACCTACGCGGTAAGTGTCATCAGACATAAGCTTGGCATAATCCGAGAAAGAATAAGATGTGGTGCTCGATGAAACAGAGCAACTTTGATTCTAAAATCGTTGAATACATCGATTTCCAGCCATTATACGTCTTTCCGGATTCAAAAGTATCCATTTAGCATGCTATTTGATAGTTTTGCACAGTATTTCTGATACACGAACCGCCATGTTGAATTCCAAAATGGTGTCAAATATCGATTTACGCCTTTCTTATGATATGAGCTGACAGTTGATCTAAACGATTTAAGGTTTTTTGACAGTATTTTCTCTCTCTGCGGAACAGAAACTGGCATCTTAGATTCCTAAATACCGTCGGACATCGATTTCTGGCATCAAAACTCCGTTTGCATTCCAAAAATACCCATATTGCAGGGTATTTGATACTTTATATGATTCTTCCGATATTAGAAGCCACCATCTATGATTCAAAATTGATGTTAAACATCGATTTACAGCCTTTTTACAAATATTATATAACACTTGTTTTTTGATCATTTTGGATTCCAACATGGCATCGGCCATTAATTTTCAGCCTTAATTGGCCGTTTCTGACACAAAAATATTAATTTTGCTCGGTATTTTACAGTAATTCTCTCATTCTACGGAACTTATGTTGCCATCTTAAATTCCACAATGGCGTCAGACATTGCACTGTGGGGAAAAACGAGCCAAAAACGGATTTTTTATAGCCGCTAGTTTCACTCCCTGAGGATGAGCATTTCTACTGTGAAAAATCACGAGAAATCGATTGAAGATCCACCGCACAACATTGAAAGTTGTCCATTTTGCCCGATTCTCCCCATGATTATACCTCAAACTCTTATGGCATTTAGTTGTATACATTGATGTCACCAATATATCTCTCATTTGCACTGTACTTATGTAAAATCACCCGGAGAATCTAGTGAAGATGATACTGCTTTTTATTTATTTGTCGTCAATCGAGTTTGTAGACCGTTTTGTTACATAGTTTATCTTATACGCTAAATTGTTTTAACTCTCTTTGATTTGACCTTTGGAAGTAGTTCATTTTACCCGAATTCCCCTCATACTTATATAACATACGGTTTTGTGTATTGGACCCATCACTATTATCCCAATTTGCCCTGTACTTATGTAAAATTGTCCGCAGAATCCAATAAAGAGGATACCGCTTCGGATTGACCTTTGGAAGTGGTCCATTTCACCACAATTCCACTCATACTTGAGAAAACTTATATAACATACGGTTTTGAGTATTGGACCCATCACTATTATCCTCATTTGCACTGTACTTGTGTACTTCCGCAGAATCGAATGAAGATTATTGTGCTTCGATTTGACCTTAGGAAGTGGTCCATTTTACTCGAATGCCCCTCATACCTGAGAATTTCTAACACTTATCGAAAAATTAGTTCGTAAAAGAATGCGTAAAATATGAGTTTACTCAAGTATGAGGGAAATTCTGGCAAAATGGACCACTGCATTGATTTGCCACCTTTATTGTCCGTTCCCAATCCAAAAATATGAATTTTAGAGGATTTTTGACAGTGATTCCTTTATTCTCAAACATGAAACCACTATCTTGGATCCCAAAATGAGGTTAGAAATTAACTTCCGGCATTCGGGTGGCCATCTGACCATTTTTGTCCAAGATGGCATCTGCCTAGATGGCCAGGATCCTGATATACAGCCTGTACAATAGGCTGATGCAAATTTCGAAATGTTTGCTCCCCTGAGCTTAATCGACGCCAATTTGGGTCCTGATAGTCCCCAACAAATTTGAACACATTTGGTTTTAATTTGGCTTTGCACACGCTATTCAAAGTTTGTATGGGAATTAGTATGAAGAATTTCAAACTTGCATTTCCAGATCCCTAACATCTTGATATTATGTCCTTAAACCACATCTTATTAAGATTCATATAGTGTAAGTTGCAAACTAAATCAAAATGCTGAAGATACCTAACATGTAAATTTTATACAAAAATAGTTATTCAATAAAACATAAAAAAAAACTTTAGGTATGATGTTTTATTCCTATTTTTGGCAACACTGTCTGACGGAAAATTCACCTAGCATGCCGAGGAAAATTTGTTTATAAAAGGTGTCAAATGGAAAACAGAATGGACTGCGATATTCCCAAGCCCCTTCGCTCCCATCGCGAAATATTTTTAGTTGGATCTGTGAAAGCGGATTTTGTTCCAACTAGAATTTCGAGTAACAAAGAGGTGTAACAAAGAGGTGTTCTTCCATCAGCGGAAAATGCTAAAGCTTTCCGTCAGCGAAAATTTAAATGCAACGGTGATGTGTCTCGATGTTTGTTTTTTAAAAAGAAAATACCATATTTAGAAGGAGATTACTCGACTGTATTCACTGGCGAGGTAATATTTTTGGTTCCTTATTTTTCTTATAATTTGCTTAATTTATTAATTACTTTTAGATCTTGATTCCAACAAGAAGTAGAAAACGGAATTAAGTCGGCAGCAAAAGTTCAGGAATTGCCTGCCAAAACCTTTAAATTGTATGTTGCAGAATTTCAAAGAACACTTAACGGTATGTCGTAGCATTCACTTTTTAGATGGTATGTTCAATTTACTATATCTATATAATAAAAATGAGTTGGGGTTTCCTTTGTCACGATTTAACTCGCGAGCGGAAGGACCGATCGGCGTGAAATTTTGTATGCAGAGATTTTTGGGGCCGGAAAATAATCTTATGATGGTTTGAGACCCCTCCCTTTACTGGAAAGGAGGGCTCCCATACAAATGAAACACAAATTTCTACACAACTCGAGAACTAATCAAGCAAAAGAAACCAAATTTAGCATGTGTGAGTTTTTGAAGGCAAAAAAGGTTTTATGGTAGCTTGAGAACCCTCCCCGTCATAAAAGGGGGCTCCCATACAAATAAAACACAATATTCTGCATAACTCGGGAACTAATCAAGCAAACGGAATGAAATTTAGCATGTGGTGGTTTTTAAGACAAAAAATGTTTCTATGTTGGTTTGAGACCCTTTCCCATCCAAACGGAGGGGGGGGCTCCGATACAAATGAAATACATTATTCTGAATTACTCGAGAACTAATCAAGCAAATGGAACCAAATTTAGTATGTGGTGGTTTTTGAAGACAAAAATTTGGTCTTTGTTGATTTGAGACCCCTCCCTTTCTGAAAGGGGGGAACCTATTCAAATGAAAAGCAAATCCTTGCATAACTCGAGAACTAATAAGAGAAATGGAACCAAATTTCACATGTGGAAGTTTTTGAAGGAGGAAATGTTTCTATGGTGATTTGAGACTCTTCCGTCATATGAGGAGGAAGGAGGGAGGTGCTCTCAAACAAATGGAACCTAAATTTCTGCATAACTCGAGAAATAATCAAGCAAATGGAATCAAATTTGGAATGGACGAGTTTTTTAAGGCATGAAATGTTTTTATGGTGGTTCAAAGCCCTCCTCCCTCTAAAAGAGGGGCTCTCATACAAATGGAACAAATTTCAACCAAACATGAGAACTATACCTACTGCTTTGCAAATTGTATTCAGTGGTTTTGGGTCAGGAGAGCATCTTATGATAGTTCGAGAGCCCTCCCGCTTCTAGAAAGGGTGGGATCCCATGCAAATGAAAAACAAATTACTGCATAACTCGAGAAATAATCAAGCAAATGGAACCAAAATTGGTATGGGTGAGTTTTTGAAGGCAAGAAATGTTTTTGTGGTAATCTAAGACCTCTCCTCACTCTGAAAATGGGGGCTACCATACATACGAAACACAAATTTAAACCAAACATGAGAACTATCCCTACCGCTATGCAAATTTGTATGCAGGGGTTTTTGGGTCCGGGATAGGATCTTATTATATTTCGATACCCCTCCTGCCTTTAGAAAGGGGCTCCCATGCAAATGAAAAACTATTTTCTGCATAACTCAAGAACTAATAAAAAATGGAACCAAATATGGCATGTGAGGTTTTATAGGCAAGAAATGTTTCTACGGTGGTTTGAGACCCCAAGCAAAAGAAACCAAATTTAGCATGTGTGAGGTTTTAAAGGCAAGAAAAGTTTCTATGATGGTTTCAGATTCCTCTTCGCCCTCTGAAAGGGGGCTCCCATACAAATGAAATACAATATTCTGTATAACTCGAGAACTAATCAAGCAAATTGAACCAAATCTGGCATGTGGAGGTTTTTGTAGATGAATACTGTTTCAATGCTAATTTGAGATCCATCCCTTTTCTGAAGGGGGGGGGGGCTCTCATACAAATGAAACACAAATTTATGCATAACTCGAGAACTAATCAAGAAAATGGAACCAAATTTGGCATATGGAGGTTTTTGAAGGAGAGAAATGTTTTTATGGTCATTGAGACTCTTCCGCATTCTGAAGGGGGGGGTGGAGCTCTCAAACAAATGAAACACAATTTTCTGCATAACACGAGAACTAATAAAGCAAATAGAATCAAATTTGGCATGTGGAATTTTTTAAAGGAGAGACTTATTCCTGGGTGGTTTAAGACCACTCTGCCCTCTTAATGAGGGGGGTCCCGTAGAAATGAAACGCAATTTTCTGCATAACTCGAGAACTAATAAAGCAAATGGAATCAAATTTGGCATGTAGGAATTATTGGAAACAGGATTTTTATTTATATTAAAATGAATTTCTGTCTGAAAATATGTATGCAGGTATTTTTGGGGCTCGGGAAGGTTCTTATGATTGTTTGAGACCGCTTCCCCCTTCCGGCTCGCATACAAATGAAACACAAATTTCTGCATAGCTTGAGAACTAATCAAGCAAATGGATTCAAAAATGGTATGCGGGGTTTTTTGAATGCAAGAAATGTTTCTATGGTGATTTCAAACACAATTTTCAATAAATCCTGAGAATTATCCAGGTAACTAAGCCACAAACTGTGTATTTTCTGAGTAAGAAGAATGTTCTGATAGAAGTTTGAACTCCTTATTACTAAAAAAAACTCATTAAAAAAAGCGTCAGTTCTATGTAATGTTCATTCATTTAGTTGCAGGCGTAGCAACGCTCACACCGGGATCAGCTAGTAGATAATATATATTTGTAAATAATTTAGGCATCACATAGTGAAATTAACGTTAATAACCGCGAAAAGGTACACTGAAAATTTATTTTCGTAAAGTAGTTTTCACACGTTTCGTAAACATGGATTTTGTTCATAGAACAAATGTCTCGTATATGGTATGAAACATTCATAACGCTTTTTAGCTGGTGAAATGCTATCATTACATCTTTTTGTAAAGCGCACGAAATGAACTTCGTGAAGACCAGCCAATCTATGTTTCTCTTTTATACCGTACTCATGCATGATGGTGTTGCTGCTGGTATGGGCGGGGATAATTTATCTATCCCAAAATAGCTATAACTTCATGCTCATTAATCAAGCTTGTTCTCACGAGTCAGCACGGCCTAGTTAGATCAACTACGGATTCAGAATCAGCACTTAAAAAAAAATCAAGTTCGAATCCTATGTCAGAAACATTAAAAAGACGCTGTAAAAGTCCACGTTGTTTTTTTTTTGTCAATTACATTTCGAGTCGATAAAGTAGATCTATCAGTCCTTCATGCAACCACCAGAATTTCTTTTTAGTTTGTGACCAAATATTCGTTGCTCTTTGTATTGTTTACGTACAATGTACGAATGTTCTCCCTGTGTCAACAAAAACATCGTGCTTTTGACAGTTGCGCGTGTGCCACTAATTACGAATGCATCTTCATAATAAGTACAAATCAGTTTCGTTGCAGAAAACAACGAATGGATTTGTGAGTGTTACCTACGATATTGTAATATAAATTAAAATTAACTTTCTGTGTAGCAGACGACGTCCTTCCTTCCTTCCCTTCTTCCGGCGATCGCTCGCACAAGAAAATGAATATCATTACCTCGAACGTAACGGCCGCATTGGACAGGACAGGGACAGACCGTAGTGCCGAAATCGTATTCGATGCTTTACTCAAGGATAAGCATTTAGATTCTTCGAAATCTTGTTCCTACAGTTCCATAAGAAGACACCGCATGAAAAATCGCGAGAAGCTGGCCGAAGAGGTATGTTATCTCACTTTTTCTATTTATGTGTTATTAATAAAAAAAAAAAAATCTTTTGTAATAGATTCATGCCCACTTTGACCCTGATGTTCCACTCACTGTTCATTGGGATGCACTCAAAAAAATCGACACGTTACTTTCACGTGAAATTACACGTAACTTCCACCTGAACACGTAACCAAATTTTCTTCAGTAAAATCAGGTAAATATTACGTGCAGTGAATTTACGTGATTTTCACGTAGAATGTGTATTTACGTGGAAATCACGTAGCTCTTACGTGAATTCTACGTGTTAATTATTGGTTTTGGCAGTGGATGAAAATTACGTGCGTTTCAGGTGGATGTAACGTGTTGATTTTTTTGAGTGTGGGAAGTTCCTTCCTGATCAGAATGGGAAGAGAGTTGATCGCCTTCCTATCGTGGTGACAGGCGAAAACGTATCCAAGATCTTGGCAGTTCCATCCCTCCCAAACGGTACAGCGAGCGTTGAAGCAAATTCTATTAAGGAAACGCTAGAGGAGTGGGGCATTTCGGATCGTGTGTCAGCCATGTGTTTTGACACGACGGCCGTCAATTCTGGACGACACATGGGTGTCATCACTCAACTGCCAGCAATGATTGGGAAGGGCATGATAGCTCTAGCTTGTCGCCATCACGTAGCGGAAATCGTCCTCAAGCATGTTCTAAGGCTGTTGGATAAGACACTAAATCAGGCATGCTGGATGAGTTAAAGAATTCCGCAGAAAAATGAACACCAGCCGGTCCAGAACAACCATGAGATATGCCGCTATACGTCGTCTGATCGAACCATGGAGAGACTCAGTTATTGCGTTTTGTCTGGATCAACTGTTAAACCGGCAGCCTCGAGGTGATTACAAGGAGCTTTTAGAACTGGTGGTGATGTTCTTAGACGCAACTCCTCCTAAAGGGCATATATTTAGGAAGGCTGGTGCAATAAGCCGTGTGCGATGGATGGCGCGTGCCGTTTATGTGCTCAAGATATGGATGCTTGGTGATCAGTTGAAAGAGGTAGATATCGTTATGATGAAGCATTATAAAACGGTGTGCCTTTGTATCACCCAATGTTACGTTAAGTTTTGGTTCCGCTTATCTATTGCTGCTGCTGCTCCCAGAGTCGATTTAGAATTTATCAAATCCATCTATCATTTTCACGTTCAAAAATACGTTCAGATTGCAATTAATGCCATGCAGGGATTGTCGAAAAACACAGAGTAGTGCAAAAAAAGGCAAGTGCTTCACCCAATTTCAAGTGTGCGTCTCCTGTTTCAGAAGAGCGCACAAAATGAATGTGCGAAAGATTTCATAGCAGCACGAGAGACAGATAGCCGCACATGCACTTCTCTTTCAGAGACAAAGAGTAATGCACAGTGCTCTACTCAGTGCTTTACTCTGTGATTTGGCTCATGCTTTGGTAAATGGTAGCAAAATGTAAAATTTTGATGTTAGTAACAAAAAGGCATTGTATGGGTTCATAGAGGGATAATTTTATTAAAATCCTTATTCACAAACTAGTCGGGCCTGCCACCGTGTCTGTTTTTTGCACTTGTGTTTGCACAGAGACGACAAGAGAGAGTGCAATCATTAACGCTCAAAGAGACGAGAGCAAATTTGAAATTAGTTGTGCGGCTTTGAGCGCACGGCACAACAAGGGTGCACGAGAGTACAGACTGCACTTTCACGTCTCTTTGAAATATAATGTGCTGTCTCGTAGCAGCGCGGCGTGCTGCACACAAAGAGATTTGAGACACACTTTATGCCTGATGCCATGTCGAACCATCTGTGGTACTTTACCGAAACAACAGCAGCATTATCGTTTTTTAAAATGGCGTCAATGTAGAAAAAAAATGAAAATGATACAAGCATTAAAAAAAACGAAAACCTTCATTGAAGATGCAAACCAAGAAACCAAATTCAAAATAGCAAAGAAGCCAACAAAAATATCTGCCACTTCGCCAATAAGTGATTTCATTACGGAAGGATCCTTTGACTTTTTTGCCATTATGAATATTGGAACTGATTTCCTGTCTATGCATCCTGAAGAATGGCTAGATATCAACGAGTAAATCAGTGCCCAGAATCGAGTTCAAGCGTTGCAAGTTTTCAACTATATTGCAGAGAGAGCGGTTAAAATGACAACCGATTTGAAAGCCAAATTAAAACCAAATGTGGTTAAATTTTTTTTGGACTATCAGGACCCAAATTTGCGTCGATTAAGCTTAAGGGAGCAAACATTTCGAAATTTGCATCAGCCTACTGTACAACATAGTAATTTGTACAGTAGTGCTGCGTAGTGGGCCAATTCTGGACTCTATCCACTAACCGAAAGACCTTGCCCTACTGAACAATTCTGTTGAAGACAGTAAGTTACTGACAGTAGCTCTTCATATAAATATTCCGTGTTGGATCCAAATAATACAAACATTTTGCGTTCCAGCTAGCGCCACATACTGAGCCGATTCCGAATTGATTAGACCACCACGAGGTAGTTTTTGTCATTCTCAATAAATTTTCCCGACGCACCATGCATATATAAGGTGAAAATCACAAGAATTACACGTTCAAATTATCTCAAGTTCATCAGCTTAGTTCGAAATTCAGTCAGGGGTTCTGCAAAACTCATGTCATGCATTTAGAAGGGGAAAGGGTTAAGGAAAATGAAACGTCCATACAAAAACTACAAGGTACAGCCTCCATTGGGTTGTTCAAAATAATGACGTAAGACTACTGTATTTTTATGCATTAATCATTTATTTGAACAGGCTCAATTGAATCAGCTTCACAGAGCGAAGTTTTCATATTTTTTATACATCATTTATCTTAAAACTAAAGTTAGGGGGATATAACCGATTACTCGCGGCCGACTACTATACTAAGTGTAAGTTATTTTGATTGTACAATGCTAGTAGTATATTTCCAATAACAATCGTTCTACTTATGCGTTAGTAAAAGTGTGTTTTTTTTCTTAAGTGTTTAAATCAAAAGCACAATATCGCGAAGATTTGCCTTTCAAAGTCACCCCGTTCAACGGTGATTCAAGAAATTTCTTAGACAGGTTTTAATCTTGCTTTCAGTTTCCATGTTATACTGCACCTGCATGCAGCAAAAAATAGCTAAATTTATTTGTCCGCAAAGATTGAGAACCTCTTCTTAGTTAACCTGGTTTTTGATTTTTCTGTTAGTTAAATGCCTTTTGCCTCCAATTTTTCAACTTAATAATCCGTTAATCGAATCAAACTTGTTATTTCGAAACATATTTTTTTTTCTCGTTAGTAATACGCAACCTTAAAAAATATGTTTTATGGCTGTAAGGTACTAAATTTTGTTTAAAATTAAAATAAATCAACGACAGGCCCATAGCAGTGGCTGGCTATTAGGCACGTTTTGCCAGCTTCTGTGAGAACCTGTTCCACTCTTCTTTAGTAGTTCGTTGCTCTTCGTGGATCAACACTTTTACGCAAGTTGCAAGTTTGATCATTGTTAATTTGTCTTTCGGGCACACAAGAGCCAGTATAGGATTTTATTTTAGTCATACAGCAGCAACAGTTGCCGAAATAGCTATTTCAACCCAGTGAACATGGCTCGTGTGATATTATCTGCAATAACCTTGACCTTGATCAGTGGGTTAGTTTTAGCAGCGCCTGTGAGCAAAGAGGAAAATGCCCAACTTAAGGTTGTGGACGAGTTGAACTTTTTCAAAGAGGATGCGTATAATTGGAGGTAAATACATATTTTAAATCATACATTCATATTTTAAATTTTACATTCAATATTGCCTAAGTTATGTACTGAGTGACGGTCGGCAAGTGAGACAAAATGGATATACAAAGCAGTTAGAAGACGGAACGGAGATTTTGGTGATCGACGGTTTCTACAGCTACGTGGGTCCCGATGGTGTGAAGTATTCGGTTAGCTACTACGCAGATGAAAATGGGTATCATCCAACTGTTATAGGTATGGTGCCATTGAATTTAAGGTTTCTTTTTGGTATATATTATATATTTTTTTACAGTTGGTGGCCAGGAACTTGGTCCTCAGTCTATAGATCCTAAAGTTTTGTTATCACTTATTGGATAACGAAGGGACTGCTCAAAATCAATTTTGACTAACAGATGCCAAGAAACAAGGATAAACAATAGTGATCAAGCATGAGAAAATCATATTTAATGTTATTAAATTTACTTCGACAAGTGTTCGTGTTTGTTAATTAAGTTTCGATTCAGCTCAGTTCCGAATCATCCATATTCTTCTCCAAAAATTGGAACTCTGCTTTAGTTGCGATCTCGTACTGCACCGGACCCCAAAATTTTATATGGGATTTACTATGACAGAAGCAACAAATTTGTATTCATCTTCCTAGATTTTTTCATAAAAAGGAGCGGAAATGGTTTATTTGAGAAATTTCCCCACCATGTTTTGATTGAACGACAAGTAAATTTGTTACCTATTGATTTCCATTTTTGCTTTATTTTCGATAACTCGATTACGGGTACCGCGAATCGCGATATTGAAGTGGCCTTCGAGACAATTGAAGCACCGCATCTCAATCCTCCCAATATGGCGGATACGAAGATCGAGACCTATCGCTCAGAACTCGAGCTTGGCTTGCTGCCGGTGCTCAACACGATTCCCGCCGGTACAACACCGTGATGGCACAGGTGCCACCAAACAAGCTGACCGAGCTGCGCTCGATAGTAGAGGCCACACCTGCGAACGACAACTAAGACCGCTACTTTATGCACTGTACTGATTTTTGAAAAGTGAGCAGTTGACGATGAAAGGAAAGAAGCATGCACTGAAAATTTATTTTCGTAAAGTAGCTTTCACGCGTTTCGTAAACATGGATTTTGTACATAGAACAAATGTCTCGTATATTGTATGAAACATTCATAATGCTTTTTATCTGGTGAAATGCTATCATTACACCTTTTTGTAAAATGCACGAAATGAACTTCGTGATGACCAGCCAATCGCTGTTTCTCTTTTATACGGTACTCATGTATGATGGTGTTGCTGCTGGTATGGGCGGAAAAAAATTATCCATCCCAAAATAAAAATCAAGCGCTGTCGTGAGCTATAACTTCACTGCTCATTAATCAAGATTTTCTCACGAGTCATGCGTGGCCTAGAGAGATCAACCATGGATTTAGAATTAGCACTTTCCGAATATTCAGGTTCGAACCCCATGTCTGAAACAATATAAAAAAACGCTGGACAATTCCACGTGGTTGCGCTTTTTTTTTGTCCATTACATTTTGAGTCGATAAAGTAGATCTGTCAGTCCTTCATGCAACCACCAGAGAGACGTATCTTTTTAATTTGTGACAAAATATTCGTAGTTCTTTGCATTGCTTCCGTACAATGTACGAATGTTCTTTCTGTGTCAACAAAAGCTTCGTGCTTTTGACAGTTGCGCGTGCAATTAATTACGAATGTATCTTCATAAAAAGAACAAATCAGTTTCGTTGCTGAAAATAACGAATGGATTAGTGAGTATTACTTTCGATTTTGTAATATAAACTAAAATTAACTTTCAGTGTGTTTGTTTTCCATTTGTTCAAAGTAAAATAAAGTAAGTACTTTCAATTGTATAAGTAAGCTGAAAGTTTTTTCAAACTTAATGACTTTGCCATGTAATGACTTATAAGTCACTTTTTGTTATTACGTATATTTGACAAATTGGAAACACAAGACAATGCACCGGCGCACAAGAGCATCACAACCACGGCTCAAATCAAGGACTTACGGCTCAAATTGCATCCGCATCCACCGTATTCACCAGATTTGGCTCCCTCGGACTATTATCTGTTCCCAAACCTAAAAAGATGGCTTATTAATATATAAATAATCAGCTCACACGAGGAAATAATCAGTGTTTTGGCAGACCTCAGGAAAATTACAAAGGACCAAGAATTCGCCAAATCGCTGGAATATGCGTATCGAGCTTATATGTGAGAAGATGGATGGTGAAATGAAACGGAAAATTATATTTCAACTACCCAAATTGCATTTTATTCATTAGGAAATTAAAAACTTCACAAAAATACTGCCAGTCCGTCGTTTTCGCCACGAAATTATTTGAATACACTGTCCTCTTCAAATTGGTCTAAAACTTCTTGATTGGGCAAAATTGGGTCATGTTGGGAGGGTTGGCATGCTTGGGCACCGCTCCATTTCCTCCAGCGCCCGCTTCGAGTAGTTGGCTAACGCTAGATCCGGCCTAAACACCACGTCGTTATCCTTGTAGTACTTTTTAATGGAAGCGGCAACTTCTGAAAGGCACTGTAGATCTCGCCGTTCACTACCAGCCCCAACAAAAATAAGAGGGGACGTGACATCCCCTTTTCACTTATTGTGAGTCACAGCAACTCCTTCTTTGGGAACTTCGTGAGCGCTATGATTACTTCACATCGCTGCTAATTTCTTTTGTCGTGAAGGTGGATTAGCCTTTGCCTTGACAGTCGCTGCCGTCCAATGTGAGGTACGTCTCGTTGTCCATAACGAGCACCTCGTTTCGCTTCGCCGGGAAGATTTCTTTGACCAGAATAATAAGCCCCAGAAGATTATTTCGTGCAGATTTGCATAGATGCGGTACATCGTACATGCAGTACAGGGTGCGGCAGAAAATAATTCGAAAATGTTCAAACTTGAGTATTGGATTAATTCGTGTAGCTAGTGACTAATTTCTGTCGAAGGTGTATTTGTTTATGTTTACTTTCAAGTGCTGCATCTAAACATTCTATTTGTTTTATTGCACATTCGTCCAAATGTTCGCGAAAGAAGTGATCATCAGTTTGTTGCTCGCCCAGAAGAAGCCGAAATAGTTTTCCAAGATGGTAAGGTGCTATTTGGCAACAGTTTACCGCATAAAAATGTCCCTGGAGGATGGTTCTAAGCAGCGGAACCCGGAAAGCGGACATCCGCGCTTTGCACGCACGCCGAACGTGATCAAATCGGTCCGTGCAAAAATTGCTCGCAACCCGGTGCGTTCCATAAGAAAACTTGCAAAGGAAGCCAATAATTCGGAGAAATCCATGCAGAGAATCATCAAAGAAGACCTGCATGCATCTTCCAGAGCCAGAGCGAAACGCCACTTCAGTACGGACTGGGTCAAGGAACTACGAGTGACTCGATCCAAGAGATTGATTTCCTTGTTGAAGAAGGAAAAATTGATAATCCTGTTCTCCGGCGAAAAGCTTTTCAGATGCTGTGCCCAACAGACGCACGGACCGGTTCATTTCACCGCAAAAAATGGAGAACGTTCCGGAAAAAGTGAAATTCAAATTTCAAACCAAACATCCGGCTGGTGTCACGATGTTTGGCTTGGTGGCGTCGAACGGTTTGAAAATGCCACCTGTTTTCATTGATGCTGGAGCTAAAATCAATACCGAAGTGTATATCGGTATTTTAAAGGGCCAAGTGCTTCCCTGGGTGAAGGTCAACTTCTCCGAGGACCAAAACGCTGTCCTACAGCAGGATGGAGCGCCGTGTCACACGTCCAATCGAACCCAACAATGGTCGAACGATAACATGAAGTTTTGGCCGAAGGATTTGTGGCCTCTAAGCAGTCCAGATCTTAATCCGTTGGATTATTCGATTTGGGCATATTATAAAGCACGAGCCTGCAAAACATCACATCCTAGTGTGAAAACCCTGAAGTCAACCATCAAGCAGTCAATGTCGGAAGACTACGTCCAAAAGGCATGCTCTGGTTTCCGGCGTCGGCTCGAAGATGTTATTAATAAAAATGGAGGACACATTGAATAAACTTGTTTACAGTTAAAATTGTTTTGTAACTTTCAATCTATTTTAATGCACATGAATAGAGCATGCAAATAATTATAAAATCACATGAAGTTTTAAATTTACACGACTTGAAAATCACATTTGATATTTGCTCGATTGAATCTTACATGAGCTACTTTTGATACCCGTATCGTTAATTATTGCATCCAAATTTATTTTCTACGAAGGAGTGGGAGAGGTGAGATTCAAGAAAGAAATTATTGGCTCATCAATTACCCCAACCAATAGCTTGGTTGACCAAACATGCAAGAAATTGGCGTCAAGTGGCAGGAAAAATGATAATTAATGAAAAAAAAAATCAAATTAATAATACGACATCCGTTTCTTAAAAAAAAAGACATTCAGGCTGCAGCTGAGATTCATAATTTCAACATGAATAAATGTTAATCAAATACGTTTCTAAAAGCTGGTAAGTTTCATCTAACATTGCATTGATATCCATATATTGAGAAGATGCAGGTTGCTGCGATGAGTGAATCCGGATATGTAAGTGTCAGTGAATAGCTCAAATCGCTATGCACCCAAAACAAAAAAGCAAGATTGTAATGCAGTTTCGCATGATTTGGTTTCATTTCTCGTAATGGATCGCAACTTGGAGAAAAATGCAACATTGGTCGTGGGCAAAAAAGCAACACATCAATTCGATTAGAAAAATTCAATGTGTGCGTGAGGTTGTACAGTTGATTTGTAGTAGTGAATTCAATGACTCACAAAAAAAAGATTACGATCCGCTACTGAGAGTCGAACCGCGACCGTCAGCATGACGGCTCTTCATTGTAACCATTCTGTCACCTCAACAAGTTGAAGTGATCGGAATAAAAGCCCTACAGTTGCTTCGGTTGTCGAGGCACTCAACGTTACAACAATGAAGCAAATGTCGGTCGCACACACTTACATGGCTTCGTTTATTTCATAAAACGCATGGTGACTTAATGAGAGGGCGATAGGAGGGTGGTGACGAGTGCTAATAAAAATAGAACACTTGCCAGCGGAATAGCAACAGTGGCATATGGCGTAGCGGTGTTCTGTGCCATTGTCTCACCCATATTGAGAAGTTGTTGACGGTTGAACAAAAACCCAACGGTTGCTGCGACTGGCGAGGCACTAGGCACACAGCGATAACCGCTTGCACACACTTGCATGGCTTTGTTTATACCATAAAAAGCTATGTGGATCATGATGGGCAAAATTGCGTTTACAGAATCATGCGGATTTCTCAAGATATGATTGCAAAAACTGCAATTGCACTTATGGGTGTAGATTCTAAAACGGCAATAACATCTACTTCACACGATTCGACATTTGTTACTTAAATTTACTATTAACTATTTAATAAGTAACCGAGTGTAAACTGCTTTAGAAGCTGCAGTCAAAAATTTCCTCTGTTGCTCTCCGCTGATGAACGCTGAATGACAGCTACACGTGAAAAGCAGGATGGAAGCTTGTTCAAATTTACACGATCATCTAAATTTATAAGGATATGCATTGGAAAACGTTTTCAGTAAGATTTAATATTGTTGCGACGTGTACTAATGTATGTTCAAATGAAAGTACACGTATTTTTCAATAATTATCGATGCTCCAGGTATGTGCATTATTTTTTTATTTAAAATTCAACAAAGGAATTGATTACATCGATATATTTTTAACCATTCAAACGTCTTACATCACACGTAGTTTTCATTATTTTTCGCTGTGTTTAAAAGGACTTTATAACGATAACTGCACTCAAAAATGTTGAAATTATTGCTTAAAATAGTTGAAAATGGGATTTGAAAGAAATAGAACAAATATTCCCATTATTTTTTGCCGCACCCTGTACTGCCTCTGGTCACCCACACACAACATATATCTAAATGAAACCGAAATTCAGCGGTTGCCGCTTTACAACGAACATAGAACAGTAATTTCTACATCATGCTATGAGGGAGATGACATCTGCACTCTTGCAGCCCAGAGCTTAGGTCCTATATTTTCACCTTCAAAATTTAGTCTACGGAGCTGAAACTATTTTTTTCTAAAACATATAAACGATACTTAACTGAATTCCTCTTGATAACGTATAGAAGCCGAAAAGTCCAAATAGGCATCTAGCAACGAGCAGCGCCCATAAACTTCAGTTATCTGTAGTCGGCTTAACACAAAACTGAATTGAAGGAGTTGAAAAAAAAACACAATTTTCACTTATTGAATCTTTATTTCACATGAAAAATAGAACGGTGCAAAAATGACAGCAGAAAACTTTTTGCGTCACGCTTTGAGCACAGTCCACTACGATTTCCCATAATTGAGAGCAGGGCCCGGCAAAGTCATCGTTAATTGATAATTGTCAAGCGACGATGAAGCTGTTCACCATCAATATCAAACGAAAATCAAGCTCTTTCTTTTCGACCATATCAACATATATAGAACCACTTGCGATCTGTTTTCATGCTGTTTGTTTTTGTTTGATTCGTGTCCAGTTCATTTTTCACAGTTAAATGAATTTGCCATCGTATTGCAATGAAGCAGGTAGACTGAATCAAAAAACCTTAGCTACGGATCACTGCCATGATTTGATCTTTCAAACATGCCGCAGTCTGTGTTTCTTTTACTTCGATGACCCCTGAAGGGCATACAACCGTAATTGACCTCGTATAGAAGGAGATTTGATTTTAAGCTATTGCAGCTGTTTCTGACATCATTAATATATAGGCATCATTGAGTGCATTGGCATCTTGAATCGGAATGATGTACGAACAAGTTGATTCAATTCTAGGTTTTAGTGATAAACCTAAAATAGAAGAAAATACAGAGTTCATTCTTCGTTTTCTATTACCGTGAATACCATTACGCCGATAAGTTCATTTTCGTCAAGAAAAAGTCAGAATTAACCCCAATATCTTCGGAAGTTTACTTAATTCTGACTGGGGTTAATTATGACCCATGGCGCAACTTCAATGTACCCTATCTCTTTTAATTTTAAACTAATCGGGCTGAAAATTTCTGACTTTTAGTATTCTACGGAATTCTTCATTTTAGTATAAACAAATTATTTTTAAATCAGTTTAAGGCGGTTGTTCATAAAAGTGACCCATAACATTAGGGCCAATATTGACCCGGATTTCAACCGTTCGTAGAATTTCGAAATTTTACCTTCAGAGTCGATGTTTATGCACCATTTGAAAGGTTTTGGTCTCAAAAATTAATTTAAAAAAAACTGGTTCCGGTAACATTGCACTATGGTCCAGATCACGAATTTACGAGGAAACATGCTCCCAGCGCTTCAAACTTGAAACTTTACAGCAAAAGTAATGTTCTATAATATGGTTTGTATCATTAAGACCCATTTTTATGTTGACTAAAATTAGGGTGGTCCCCATTTTCACGGAAATACAAAAACTAACTTTTTGTTTGCAGAAATAGACGTTTACATCCTTTGGCAAATTGTAGCGCAAAAAATTTCATGGAATTTTTATCAAGAAATTTTTCTGTACCTTAAAAATTGACCGATTTAGAGCAATTTTTTCTCATCAACTTAAGGTGTACCATAAAAGATTGATTTTTTTGCCCTTACTTCTTTATTTCAATTCCACCGTAAAGTTGTGTTTAGACAAGTTTTAGAACTTTCTAAGACGCGTACTTTGGTATCCAAGTTTTGCCGCTAAGCTTCAATAAATCAATAGTTATTGAAGTTTTTCTTAAAAAATACGTCCTTTTCAAATGTTGATTCTCATGATTGAGGCAGATACAAAAAAAATTAAAGACGTCATTTGTAAGGACAATTTATATTGTTCAACATATGTGAAAACTAGAGATATGTTATTTCTGTATCTTGAGAAAATTACTTTTAATCTGGGATGGTTTAAGAAGAAAAACTTCAATAACTATTGATTGGTTGAATCTAACGGCAAATTAAATACATCAAAAATACGCGTCTTTGAAAGTTCTACAACTCGTCCAAACACAACTTAACGATGAAAATTGAAATAAAAAGTTTGGACAGAAAAACTTTTTTCATGGCTCACCCTAAGTTGACGAGGGAAAAGTTGCTCTAAATCGGTCAATTTTCAAGCTACAAAAAAATGTTTAATAAAAATTTTATGAAATTTTTTGCGCTACATTTAGCCAAAAATGTAAACGTCTATTTCTGCAAATAAAAATTTAGTTTTTGCATTTCCGTAAAAATGGGGACCACCTAATTTAAATCAACATAAAAAAAATAGGAATACGTTTTTATTTCAAGTTTCAACACCATTTTTTTTTAAGGTTAATAATTGACCAATTTAGAGCAACTTTTCCCTCGTCAACTTAGGGTGAGCCTTAAAAAAAAGTTTTTCTGTCCAAACTTTTTTATTTCAATTTTCATTGTTAAGTTGTGTTCGGACGAATTGTAGAACATTTAAAGACGCGTATTTTGATGTATTAACTTTGCCACTAACTTTAACCAATCAATAGTTATTGAAGTTTTTCTTCTTAAACCATTCCAGATTCAAATGTAATTTTCTCAAGATACAGAAATAACATATCTCTAGTTTTCACATATGTTGAACAATATAAATTGTCCTTACAAATGACGTCTTTAATTTTCTTTTGTATCTGCCCCAATCATGAGAATCAACATTTAAAAAGGGCGTATTTTTTTAAGAAAAACTTCAATAACTATTGATTTATTGAAGCTAGCGGCAAAACTTGGATACCAAAGTACACGTCTTAGAAAGTTCTAAAACTTGTCTAAACACATTTTTACGGTGGGAATTGAAATAAAAAAGTAAGGGCAAAAAAATCATTTTTTTATGGTACACCCTAAGTTGATGAGAAAAAATTGCTCTAAATCGGTCAATTTTTAAGGTACAAAAAAAATTTCTTGATAAAAATTCCATGAAATTTTTTGCGCTACAATTTTGCCAAAGGATGTAAACGTCTATTTCTGCAAATAAAAATGTTAGTTTTTGTATTTCCGTGAAAATGGGCACTACCCTAATTTTAATCAACATCAGAAAATGGGCCTTGATGATACAAACCATATTGTAGAACATTACTTTGCTGTAAAGTTTCAAGTTTAGGCGCTGGGAGCATGTTTCCTCGTAAATTCGTGATCTGGACCATAGTGCATTGTCTTCCGGGAATCTGCTACAAAGGGAAGAAATGCATATAAAACATTCCAGACTCATTGTAGAGAATTGGCATATCCAGCAAAGTTTCTCAGTGCATAACAATCGTCTTTTGATATTACCATATAAGATATAAATCGTGCTGCAGAAGTGACGCTGAAGCTCTAGAGAGTTACCGTCTTGGGAAAAGTTGTTTGGAATATAAAAAGTAGTCATTTTGCATTATCATATTAGTTCCAGATTTTACCGCGGAGATGGCGCTGCAGTCTATATTTGTCTAATTAAGCTCTAGAGAGTTGCCGTTTTAGGTCAAGTTATTGCGAATGTAAAATGTAGTCACTTGAGATTATAAGATTAGTTTCAAATTGCGACGCAAGGTGGTGCTACAGTCTATCTTTGTCACTCAGCGAAATAAACTTTCGATATTCATAAGATTCCGTTATGATTATTTGCTATAAGAATTCAGTGTGAATTTCATAAATTTATCTTATGAAATATAATGATGTTGAAAAAATAAAAATATGGAGCAACCTGGATTCGAACCTTGAACGATGGGGTTATGGATCCAGTGACTTGCCCACTAGTATATATCAACACTTGTAATCAGGAAAGCTTAAAAGCGTACAAGAACAACAACGTGTGAAACAAAATCCCTTCATAAGTCGGCCTTATGAAATTCCAAAGCATCGTTCATAAGGCGAACCGTATGAAATTCTTAAGATTATTTGGCTCCGTGGTTGAATGAGGCTCTAGAGAGTTGCCATCTTGAGCAAAATTGTTGAGAATGTAAAAGACATTTAAAATAATTACATTAGTGTTAGATCATACCGCAGACATGACACTGCAGTCTATTTTTGCCAAATGAAGCTCTAGAGAGATGTCGTCTTGGATAAGGTTTCTCATTATGTAATGAGTCGTTTGTTTTAGCTCCAGATCTTACTGGAGCTTAAGAGAGCTACCGCCTCCGAATGTTTTTTTTAATTTTTATTTTTTTGCCCTTTTTTGTCTTTTTTAGTTCCAGTACAGAGAACACAAATGACTGGATTTTGTATAGGGCCTGTTCTTTAACCACGTAGACTTATTTTTGAAAATCTCAGACCCCTCCTCCTCCATCGTAGAATTTTAAAGTTTTTTAATTTTTGTCTGGAGCGTAGACTTTAATAAACCCCCGCCCTCCCCCCAAAAAAGTCTACGTGGTTTATGAATAGCCCCATACTGAACAACTTTGCCGAAGACAGATAACCTCAAGAGCTTTATTTGGCATAGATAATCTACAGCACCATCTTTGCGGTGAACTCTGAGAACATGATAATGGCACATGATCAACATAACATGATCACAAGCTTCAATTTACAATAAAAAACTACAGCTTCATCTCTATTGAATGATCTGGAACTAGTATGACAACGACAAATGTCGAAATGTGAAACTTTGCCGTAGATGGCAACTCTTTAGAGTTTCATTTGTCAAAGATAGACTGCAGTGCCATCTGTGCTAAGAGATCTATAAATAATATGATTACGTTATGATGTTGAAGGAGATGTTCGCTCATCACCATGAGGCACCAAGAGTGAACAACAATGTTTTTGGCTAGAATTGAAAGATATGAAGAGAAAGTTTTTGATAGTTCCGCTAGTGTGCGGCAGGCTCGGAAACATAGCAGATGTTTTAGGAAAATTGAGCGAAAAGGGCATGTGTACAGTGGTACTCGAACCTACGACATTTTTGCCTAACATCCCACTGCGGGGTAGGTTAAAGCACGGACTAAGTCCGCCACTTCAACAGGCAAAAATGTCGTTGGTTCGAGTACCACTGTACACATGCCCTTTTCGCTCAATTTTCCTAAAACATCTGCTATGTTTCCGAGCCTGCCGCACACTAGCGGAACTATCAAAAACTTTCTCTTCATATCTTTCAATTCTAGCCAAAAACATTGTTGTTCACTCTTGGTGCCTCATGGTGATGAGCGAACATCTCCTTCAACATCATAATCGTTACTCCTCGCACGGAGAATATATAAAATAACAATTAATGTATGTGAAACCATAAATGGTGGTAACCATTGATTATACTGGTGGGGACCAGTATCGCATCGCTTCACGGTGTTTCTCTCCGAGGTCTCTACGTTGGAGACGACGAGAAAAACTTTAGTGATCGTCAGTCGGTGCGAATCAAAACAAACCCAAAAAGGAGAGAGTTCCTCTCCCATGTGCGCATCAGTAAACAAAGTGCACACAATAGATCGCTAGAATAACTATACAAGCCACAGTGGTACATGAGCGTCTTCCAACCGGACATTTTTGCCTGTTGAAGTGGCGGACTTAGTCCGTGCTTTAACCTACCCCGCAGTGGGATGTTAGGCAAAAATGTCGTTGGTTCGAGTACCACTGTACACATGCCCTTTTCGCTCAATTTTCCTAAAACATCTGCTATGTTTCCGAGCCTGCCGCACACTAGCGGAACTATCAAAAACTTTCTCTTCATATCTTTCAATTCTAGCCAAAAACATTGTTGTTCACTCTTGGTGCCTCATGGTGATGAGCGAACATCTCCTTCAACATCATAATCGTTACTCCTCACACGGAGAATATATAAAATAACAATTAATGTATGATTACGTTGAAAGACGACAAATGTCACAATGAGAAACTTTGCCTATGATGGCAACTCATTGGAGCTTCATTTGGCAAAGATAGACTGCAGCACCGTCTCTGCGGCAACATCTAGAACTAATATGATAATCTCACAAGACGACAAATAACATACTGAAAAACTTTTTCCAAGACGGACACTCTCTAGCGCACCATTTGGAAAAGATAGACTGCAGTGCCATCTTTGAGGAAATCTAAAACTTATCAGAGAATGAAAAAAAAAAAAGAAAAATGACTTAATAAGAAACTTTGTCCAAAACAACAACACTCTAGCGCTTCATTTGGCAAAGATAGACTACAGCGCCGTCTCAGCGGCAAGATCTGGAACTAATATTATAATCTCACAAGACGACAAATGGCATACTGAAAAACATTGCCCAAAACAGGCTCTTTCTAGCGCTTCATTAGGAAAAAATAGACTGCAGCGCCATCTCTGTGGCAAGATCTGGAACTTATTTGACAATGAAAAATCACAAAACATTACATAATAAGAAACTTTGCTCAAGACGGCATCACTCTAGCGCTTAATTTGGCAAAGATAGACACAGAGCCATCTTTGCGGCAAGATCTGGAACTAATATCATAATCTCACAAGATGACAAATGATATACTGAGAAACTTTGATCAAAACGGCAACACCCTACAACAAGTCTGGAATGTTTTGTAAGTAATTCTGTTCACACATACCTTACCTTACCAATCAGACTCAGGCCAGCGTGGCCTCTGCTGTACACAGACGTTGTCTTCATTCTATTCGGTCCATGGCTGTACCTCGCCAGCCTCGCTGTCTGCGGAGGGTCCGCAGGTCGCCTTCTACTTGATCGATCTACCTTGCTCGTTGCGTGCCTCTTCTTCTTGTACCTGTCGGTTCGTTTTCGAGAACCATTTTCTCAGGGCTGTCGTCCGACATTCTTACGACATGCCCAGCCCATCGTATTCGACCGATTTTTGGTATGTGTACGATGGAAGGTTCTCCCAGCAACTGGTGCAATTCGTGGTTTATTCGCCTCCTCCACATTCCGTCTTCATCTGCACTCTACCGTAGATGGTACGCAGCACCTACCATTCAAAGAGTACAAGGGCGCGTTGGTCCTCCTCTAGCAATGTCCATGGGGGGCTGCCCTCTTGAAAGGGTGCAGTCTGTAACCGTTCTCACGCTTTCCTCTGAGATTTCGGCAAACGCAATAGCTTAAGCGCCACTCTCGACTACGAGAGGCCACTGGTCGTGTTTTGTTTAATGCCCGACTAAACTTTCCGAAGCATGAGCGCAATCTCTAAGTGGGATGGAACGGTCGTTCTACTTAACTAAATGCCACGAGGCAACCAAAATTTTAAGCACAAGAACGAGGTGGAAAACGAAAACGTGCTCTAAGCTGAACGTAACGAAAATACCTGTGCGGACTACACTACCACAGGGCTTAGGATTTAGAAAATAAATAGTATCATCGGTTTGGATTCATTTTCGTGTATTATTCTTTCCACTTTCTCAATCAAGCGTGTGTGTGAGTGTGTATGTTGTTCAGTGTGTTCATGGCCATGGTTTAACGTACCTGCGCAGGTTTTGGGTTATGCTGGCGGTCGGCGGGATTCTTGCCGAGGCTCACATCGACGGGATGCGATGAACTGGCGATGGAAGCGGTGTTGTCAGATGACCGCGCTCGGATTGACGGAAAGGCCGAATTAAAGTTGCGGGGGAGGGGATCGGCGGCTCCGCTACTCTACCAGATCATCCGTTTCCGGACGCAGGCAGGCCAGATATATTTTCTCTACACCCCATTTGACTACCAGCAATCTGGAGGGCCTAGATGAGCGCGGTCTTAACCCGAAATTGTTAGAATGGCGGAAATTATACGACGGGCGTTCGCCCGGACAAAAAAGCGCCCGTTGAACACACTGAACAACGTACACACTCACACACACGCTTGATTGAGAAAGTGGAAAGAATAATACACGAAAATGAATCCAAACCAATGATACTATTTATTTTCTAAATCCTAAGTCCTGTGCTAGAGTAGTCCGCCCAGGTATTTTCGTTACGTTCAACTTAGAGCACGTTTTCGTTTTCCACCTCGTTCTTGTGCTTGAAATTTTGGTTGCCGCGTGGCATTTAGTTGAGTAGAACGGCCGTTCCATCCTCCTTAGAGGTTGCGCTCATGCTTCGGAAAGTTTAGTCGGGCATTAAACAAAATACGACCAGTGGCCTCTGGTAGTCGAGAGTGGCGCTTAAGCCACTGCGTTTGCCGGAATCTCAGAGGAAAGCGTGAGAACAGTTACAGACTGCACCCTTTGAAGAGGGCAGCCCCCCCCTTCCCTGTCAGCATATGATACCACCGGGGTTGATTACCCGATCTTTCCTATGGATACTCATACCCCAGTCGGAATCGGAGAAAAAGAATTAGCACACTAAATGAATCCATTTTTATTCTTACCTCTTGTACAATTTCACTATTAACCTATACAAGAGCAGAGTTTTAGTTCTCGGGACTCAAAACTTGCGAAATTATTAATCTTGAAAAAAAGAAATTTAAACCTTTATCACTCGTTTCAAAATTATTTCCCTAAACTTCAATAAGCGTTATCTTAACTATTCTCTTACTATAACACATCTTCGAATAAAAAATTAAGTAGCACAGCCACTGAACTATCCTTCTGCTCTTCAGCCGATCAACTTTTGAAATGGCCGTTAACATTGTTCTAGGAACCTATTGACCCATAACACAATCAACTTCGTGATTCAATTTATCGAATACTTTCGTTCCTTCCTTCGTCTTTTCTTTGGGCCCTCTACTTGCTGAGCCTAACATTACTTCTAGTACCTCCAGTATAAAAGCTCATGGACGTATTATAGCAATAATCAATATAACGTATTATAGCAATAATGAATATAAAGTGTAAATTGTTCCTGAAATAATCGCAAAATCTTTTGGGAAAATTGCGAACACGTTACAAGTCTACCTGAGCGTCTGTTCTCCATGTTAGGAGCTGCTTATCATCGTCCTTGTGCCAGCGTGAGACTCTAAACAGTGCTGTGCACGATGGTCTTCCGGTGAGACAGGGGATTGGGGAAGGCCCAACAAGCCGCCCTTAAAAAATAAATGTTACAAATAATACAGAAGTTAATACGGACCGGAACAATCGGCAAAGACCTAGGCGACGAATTAAGGACTACGATTGGAAACTCGGAACAAGGAACTGCAAATTGCTTTTTCGACACCATAACCTTTCAAATGGGGCACAGCATTGTGTCTAGGTAGAAATTTCATAATTCTAGAAAGGGTTGAATCCGGGTCAATATTGACCGTATTGTCATATGTGTCAGTTTTTTTATACCCGAGAAATGATAAAATTAGCAGTTAACTAAGAAAAACATAATACCACTTTGAAAAATTGACCAAGTTTAAAGGAATGAGATTGTGAGTTTTGAATGGTCCTGCCAAATAAATTTTACCGATTTTCGATACAAACTTATAGTAGAAACTAAGAAATACGTAATGACGTGACGCATGGCTATAATCGATTGAGTCGATTCAGTACCAAATTTGAGAGTACGAGTATTATCTACACAAACGTGAAATGTTGTTAGAAGAACAGGCTAGAGCTGCTCAAATCACTTGCAGTTTGTTGAATATACTCTACATGACAAATACTCCGAATCTCAGACCGTTTCTTGGGGTAATTTTTTAGTAGGATCAAAAAAATTTGAATGCCATTCCTCTTGAAATGCACAAGACAACGATACTTTTACTTTTTAATAACTGCTATAAATGTCGTGGGCTTCAAATGCACAGCTTTGCAAATTCCTGGCCATTCTTTCATTGCCGTAAAAATTCCAGGCAAAACTTCCCTGGCTCTACTTGCCACAAAAACCCAGAAGCACGCTGGTCAACCGATCGATACGACAGCCAACTCACACCAATCAGAAGCTGGACCCGGGCCAAACTTTTACCAGCACTGGGACGACAACGCAGGCAACGGAAGCAGCAAACCACCAGACATCTTTTTGTGTCCATGTTTGGTTTCCGGACCGTGTTTGTGTTTACTTTCCCATTCTTATTTCGACCACCATTATTGTGTGCCGGAGAGCATCTTCTCCCTCCGTGGCTTAACTTAGGCTATCCACCTTAGGAACCGAATGTTCGTGGACTGTTGTTGTTGTTGTTGCCCCAAAGACTCTTCTGTGTGTTTCTTTCAGTGGCCATTTTCATCCCATCTTTTCCTTTGAATGCTCTATCGATACTTCTTATGATGAGGCGATGGGTGGCGGAAGAGCAAGTGGTAGGTACCCGACCAACAAAGGAAAGGAGTTTTTGGTTTTGGGTTGTTTATTTTCTGTCTAAATGAAAATGAAATGGTTTTCCTTCCTCTCGGTTACGGCATCTGCTGAGAAGTCCACAATCTCCGTCCGTCGGTTGTCCGGTGCTTTGTTGTGTATGAGATGCTGGTATATACGGCTACAAAACTCCATCTAGCCAGGACCGAGTCCAATCCAATCTTGGGGCAAACGTAGAGCAATGGTATTTATGTTTTCAATTTGTGCGCATAATTCGTTCACCAAAGTTCCAGGACTATGAATAATGTAGAAAACAACTGTTTTCTTTGGTTTGTACAAATCTTTGGTAGTGAACTTTTCCGTCGATAAAGGGAAGTCCAGAACACATGTCTGTTCGGTTGAAATTGGTTTGGCGTTTAATTTGATACCACACGAAATCAAGCGCGAATGAACAAGCAATCGCCAAACTTAACGGGCCGAATTGGAATGGTCCACATGCTCGACAGGAGAAACCCACTGTATTTCATTGAGTGTCTGATTGTGTTGTAAAACATGCACGAGGGCCAATCTCACACTTCACGTGAGATAACATCGAAACCTGTTCGATAGTTGTGGCTTCAATATATAACATTCGCAACAGCGTGAATCGTTTTTAGTTCATATTCATGCTTCTCCTGAAAGAGTGTAATCTATCAACTAAGGGTTAAGATGTGTTGTGTATCGAAAATTTCGCTTGTCACGTGCTTCGCAATGCTGACAATAATTGCAGTCCATGCACAGGATGATGCGATCGTGTTCCAGGAACGAGACCAATCGGCAATTCATGATATACTGGAAGCACTCATCGATCAAGGGTGAGACAATCAACATTTTTTCAACATCAGTTATGCAATTAACGTTAATCGATGAATTTCAATCATTTTTTCAGAGTGTCGCTGAAAGATCATCATGTGCTACAACGACGAACGAAAACCAGTGTTTACGTTAATGAAAGTTTCCACTTTGTGTCGCTCAATGGAGAGGAGTTTGTCGTCGACAATGAATCGGTTTACGGTAAGTTCGAGCAGGTTTTAGGTCATGGTCAATTGACATCACTGTTGTTGTTTAAAATTCATCTTGCAGATGGTAGTAAAATAAAAGTGGTATCCAAATTTCATCCCGAGGATGAAGATACTGCTAAACTGCTCTTATCATTGCTGGGAGGAGGAAGCATCAAGTCCGTGACCATCAAAAAGCCACGGAATGAATAGATTTCACATAAACAGTGCACTTATGTTTTTCTGTAACGTTACTCAAAATGGAAAAGTCAATCATGGAAATCCACAGCATTGCTAGGCCGAAGAAATTAGATAAGATTAGATCTCTTTATTGAAGAGACTTTCGGACGGCCGAAGAAATGTCGCCTTACAAAATATGGAAATGTATAATTAATTAATCTTGTTTGTATTATCCAGGAATGCCTGTATTAGAAATAGTAGGACATGTAAAAAGACTGAATGGCAATAGACTACGATAGAATATTGTGTTGTTATACAAGTGATGTTTGTTCTTAATACTGAATATTGTTAAATAATTTGAAAGTCACGGAAGAAATAAATTAACCTTATGCCGATCTATTGATACGCAGCTCTGAAAGAATCTTAAATTAAAATTTGTTGTCGAAGATTGCTTTGGAAGGTGTTAACAGAAGAACGATAATTGGTAAACTGGCAATTTTTAGTTTATAAAAGCCCTCCAGCTTTTTAGATTTCCTGATGATTCCCTTCACTTATATTCAATTATTCCATATTCCAGAATTTAAATTTGTAACTTGATGAACTATTTCAGCTGGAGTCAAGAAAATAGTCGTGGAAATTGTCATTCGAGGTAGTGGTCTTTCACGGTAGTAGAATTCGAGTAATGCGTCAATTGGGGCTATGCAATTCGGGATGAGTGTATTCGTGAAAATTGAATTCGGAGTAATGTATAGTGTAATAGAGTCTTCGAAGAAAGAACTAACTAGGGGGCGACCCCGGCGTATTGGTTAACATCCATACCTCTCACGCCTAAGTCACGAGTTCGAATCTCACCCCCGGAGAAGTTACGAAAATGCCCAAAAGTGGAGTTTGACTGACTACAACGGGAGATGAACCAGCCCGAGGCTGAAAATCTCGATAATCATGACAAAAAAAAAAAAAAAAAAAGAAAGAACTAACTGTATCTTCTGTTATTGTTCCAACGCTATCGCTAAATGAGCGTAGCAAGCCCTGCTGTGAATTGCCGATTGGTCATGTTTTGTTTTTGCAGCGTCGGCTTCGCGAAAAAATCAAACATTAATTCGTAATTTAACTTAAACAGATGGTGAAATCATAAAATATCCGCGTGTTTTGTGTAATACGTAGTAAATGTAATCAATTCCATTCCAAGATGTGTGATGTTCACTTCCGGATGAAGAGTTTTAACAGCTTTATTGTTAGTACTTGTATTGTGACAATCGTACAATTGAGAAATCCAACTTGGAAAAAGAAGACACCGAGTGAAGATAAATCTGACAGCTCCCATGTTAAAGAATAGGACGAAACTTTTAAAATGCTTCTAGAAAATTCAAATTAAATTCTAATTTAAAACGGTTTATTGTGTGATGTAAGAAATCAAAAACTGCACAATAGGGGCATTATTTTAATTTTATTTCTATTCTGCTAAAAATGTCTTTATTGAGAAGTTTTGGATTTTTCTTACATCATACAACAAACCGCTTTTAATTAGAATTTCATTTGAATTTTCTAGAAGCCTTTTAAAAGTTTCGTCCTATTCTTTAACATGGGAGCTGTCAAATTTATCACCACTCGGTGTCTTCTTATTTTTCAAACCTGAATTCGTCAATAGGGAATTGTATTTTACAGGTTTCAAGCTGAATAATGCATTACGTCCTAAGTAACATTGGGAGACTCTCTTTATCGACTTTCTTTGCGTTTCTTTGGCTATTAAAAATCATGTTCAACTATTTTGAACACACAGTACGGAAATATAAAGTGAAATTTGGGATCCAATACATCAAAAACATCAGCAAATCGTTTAATAGACAAACTATTAACGAAAAAGAAAGTTGACGTAGAGAATCTCTCAATGTAACTTAAAACCTAATGTATTGTTCAGCTAGGTTTGTCAGGAGTGAGTTGATCATTATTAGCAAGTGTTTCATGACAACACAAGTTGGAACGTGCTCGTGCGGACCTGAGCCGGCTTCTTGTTTTTCGTTTGGCACTACCCAAAGTTGCATAGAGCAGAAGGGAGCCGTTACACTCCCCCCCCCTAACTTTTGAATCAATTTATAGAATTTTAATGTCTACTTCTTTTTTTTTATTATTTAGTGTTAATATTTGATAGATTGCCTCTTTGCCTCAATGAAAAAGCGCGAAGTTGCCTCGATTTTGTGAAAAGGTGTAGCAAAAAATGTGCAAAAAGTGGACATCCATAAGATTTTTTTTAAATAGTAAAAACTAAAAGTTTTATAACACTCTTTTCTCTTTAATCGAGAACCCAACCTAGCTAACATAACGTATCCAAACACATATCTGTAACCTGCAATGTAAACTATGTGACATAATTCATAGTTAGAAAGTTTATCGACGGAAAAGGTTTATTTGAACTATTCGTGATATGGGCCAAACCCAGGGGGTTAGTCACGGATGAAAATTTATGCTATTTGGCAACCATGGATTAATTGACGTTTATTCTACGAACACTAACGCATCATCTGAATCACATCACTGCAAGCGAGGGGAAACAAAACAGTGAGAAAACAAACAATTAATTCTTGTAAGTGGTACCAAAAATGAATTTACCTTTCAGAATGTGGTGAGTGTGTTTTTGAGGGTGGTACCACATGGTGGCCGAGTGACTTACCCCCTAGCAAAACCGGTCAATGTCACCCGGCAGATCAATGTTTTCCAGTTTTACGGTACTGTAGTTGCGTATTATTGAGAATATATGTTAGTCATATCTTTCAGTTTAATTCAGTATTTTAAAATATTTTTTCCGTTTCCAAGAGATTTTAATAGCATAGCATTAGCATTATAGTGCGTTATTAAGCATCGACACAACCTTTCACAGGCGATGCTCAAGTAAACCATTTTTTTGCAAACTTTCAATTTTTACAACTGTATCAATCCTATTGAAGCTTCTTAAGAACAATCTATGCGAATCCATTTAAAATTGCGATTGAGGAATTTGGGATGTCCAGGCTCATCGGTTTATTAACAACCGGGAGAGACTTGATCCTACACCCAATGATATTATTATCTCCATTATGCTCAATCAAGTGCTATGTTTTGTGATATATTGGATGGATTAATTTATTTGACATAACTCAATACAGACGTCATCCAAGTTTTGCATATTGACAGGCAATCTGTGATGACCCACCTAGTACCTTATAGGAAAATGCTTAGAAGCGAACCGGACGATTCGATGAGCTATTTCTGTTTTTATGGGATAAAACTGTGTTTCGCGTGTTGCATTGAGTACGAAGGTAGCTTCTTGAAAAGTACAGACTTACAACGAATACAACAAATAGATTTGTTAGTCCTACCGTCGATTTCGTAATAAAAACGAAATTTAATTTTCAGTGTGGGTGAGAATGTCGTGGAGGAAAAGTACATTTTCAGAATAAACTATGAACAAACTCGGTGGTTATCCTATACAAAAATCCAACTCGACTGTAAAGTAAATATTACGACACATGACAGTACCCGCAAGATTTTAGCATGGTTGCTTTTTGATGCGGTTCGATTTTGAAACATGTAGAATGCTTTTTGTTTTTTTTTTTAATTCCAGAACAAGCCTAGAATTGTTGAATCTTATTCCCAAAATTTGACGGGTATTGTAAAATACTTTCGGTAAGTGTAGAGAAAATAATCCACTCGTCGTTCAGGCGGATTGTCACAAAGTAAGGGCTCGATTTCTGCTCACGCTGGTGGAACTTGAAAATGTTCCTACTCTACTGGTCCACCATGATGAGTTGATGCGTTGTAATGTATTCAGTGTGGTTGAAGACGGTGTAATTCTCTCTCTCTCTCATTCACTCTCTCTCTCTCTCTCTCTCTCTCTCTCTCTCTCTCTCTAAAAAAATCTTGCCCCACCCTATTTGAAATTCTGGCTACGCCTATGCAAAGTTGTATTAGGCTTAGTGACGTTTAACGCACGCCAATACAGCGCCATTTAGATCAAAGTAGTGCAAGTAAGAAGGAAAATATTTTGGAGGAATACAAATCATCATTCAAGTGCCTGAAAAGGAAAGAGATGAAACGTCAGTGTACGATGACATGCAACTGGTGCCTTTTTTTCATCTAATTTTTGTATGGGTGGTTTTTGTGGCCGAGAGAGGTAATTGTTACCCATTGTATCTATCCATAGCTCTAGGCCTCACAAGTTCCTACCTCATGTTTCCACGGGCCAAGAGATAACAAAGACCGGCAGCTAAGGGTTGCGTTCTTAGCTGGTAGTGCAACCTGGGCACTGTTGTCCTTCTGACTTCAGCTAGATTGAGGAGGTACGTGCCGAGCATCTAACCACCAAGGCGGTGCGGTTCAAACAGCGTCTGTCCTGGCATCCATCGGTTGTTTAAGAAACGCTGTATTGGGTCAATTTTACATTAAGTGGCATCCGCGCCAAGGCAATGTAGGCAGTGCGACCCCGACCATCCGTGGAATTCACAAGTATTGTATAGTTATTTTGAATTGTTTTCTTCCCTCGTGATTATGATAGTGCAAGTCCGTCTACAGTTGCAGCAGGATCAGCAGATATACAGACATAACAAATATAATTGTGATTAGAGGTTCCAACGCGGGATATCCCGGGATATCCCGGGACAAAAAATCCCGGGGTGTTGAAAAATTCGGGATTTCCCGAATCTCGGGATAAGATTTTTCACCGTCCCGAAAATTCCGGGATTTCCGGGACACACATTTCTTACATTTTTTTTTCGCTTTGATACTTCCCAATAAATTTCAGTGTACAGTTTACGCGCATTCAATATAACCCCTACAACGCCAACATACATATTTACTGTACCTACATCGATGTTATACATCATTCATGAAAATGCATCATTCCTTTTGTGTTGGTTCAGTAGGCATTTACATTTTTGCCTACACATTTAACACACCCACGCGTGCGCGCCAATACGACACAAGCTGTCATTTCCATTCAAAACATTGTTTTCATTCACTGATTACTGCTTCTGTGTTCATTGAATAATTTCGCATTGCCGTTACATCAAAAGTAGTAATAAAAAATTTGTGCTAATGTAGCCTTATATCCAATTATTTTAAAGGCATGGCTGAAATTTGGAAACACTTCGATAGAATTGCGGATGACAAAGAAAAAGCACGATGGCGGAAGTGCGAGCAAATCTAGGGTTTTTTTTATCATTAGGGCGAATCTACAAATGAGAGATTCTCTCCGGGCTCGCTCTTTTTCATTCATTACAGCGCCATTATAAAACTTACGAGGCATTCTTTAGTACAGATCGAAACACTACAAAGCTGGCTAGCATACTCTACAAATAGTAGAATGAAAAACGTAAAGGTGATTGGTTTATGAATGAAAGAGAGCGAGCCCGGAGAGAATCTCTCAATTGTAGATTCGCCATAATGAAAAAAAAAACCCTAGAAATATTGTCGTGCAAGGGCTCTTCGACCAGTGGCTTGCTCCGGCACATAAAAAAACCAACACGACATGGATTCCAAACCCCCCACAAATTCTAGTGAGTCTGTTGCGAAAGTTAAATCATCCACACCGAATGTCTCAGTGAAACAAATATCGATGCTCAAGTTCGTTAAACGTCAGTCACTGGCGGAAATTGTAGCTCGGCTGGCAGCAGAGGAGGGATTTTCGATCAATGCAATCACCAACAGCAAGTTCATAAGACAGTCGATCGCAGATCGTGGATATTCTCTGCCAACGTCGAATACATCCGTCATGAAGCTGGTCGCCTAATACTATGGATACGCTCAGCAGCAAACGCGGGATGAAATAGTGAAGCGTATCGATAACGGTGAACTAGTTAGTCTCACTTTGGACGAGTGAACAAGTCTAAGCAACAAGCGCTACTTAAACGTGAATGCTCATTTCGCTGACGGATCATTCTACAACCTGGGTCTCGGCAAAATTCGTGGATCACTACCTGCTGAAAAGGTTTTGGAAATGGTCAAGGATATGGTCCGGAAATTCGGTATTAAGGATGGAAACATTGTAACATCAACGACTGACGGAGCTCGAGTGATGAAGAAGTTTGGAAGATAGTCGGATTACCTTCATCAGCAGTATTACAACCATGCAATTCACTTGGGGGTTTGCGATTTCCTGTACAAGGATCAGCCACCGATACCAATTCAAAATGAGGATTCAGGATAGCGACGATTCGGATAGTGATAGTCTTTGAAACGTATTCGAAGAGTCATGAATTTTTTTTTTCGAGAATCGCCTGTTAAAAATGCACTCCTTCAAGAAAAAATCACGAAAATGTTACATAAACCACTTTAACTGTGTGTGGACGTCAAAACTCGTTGGAACTCAACTGAAACAATGCTGGAGCACTTCATTCGTGGTTTTAATTGCATCAAAGAGAAACTTTCCGAAATAGGCCAGTGTTGGACAGTGATTTTGAGGTTGCAAAAAAACCTTCAGGAAGCTCTTCAGCCAATCAGACTCGCTTCGGAAGCATTGGGAAGACGAGATGCTACATTGCTGTCTGCGGAAGGCAGCTTGAGTTTCTTGTATTCGAAGCTTAAGAAAAGTATCTCCAAAGTTGGAAGTCTCTTCGATGCAATCACGAAAAGAATCAACGAACGGCGCCAAAAGGAAATAATAACAGCGCAAAAGTTCCTTCAATGTCTTCCGTTGTCAACGCAAGTGCCAGCAGAACTGGAAAGCTCATCGAAAAGGCAAATGATTAAGCTCATCAAGGAACTGGGAGTTCGATTGTTGCAAGACCGCTAAAGACAGACCGATGATGATGCTGCCGAGTTGAATGCTGGATTGTCCTGTATGCATGACGATTCAGGATCGACACCATAGAGCATGCGTGAAGAACTGGAATCGGCTATAAAGGAATATGCCAAACAGTCCCAGACTGTTTCGACAATGATTGATTTTTTAAAAGTAATTGCGAAAGAGCTGTGACTTTTTAAGCTATATTGAAAAATTTCGCGGAATCCCGGGATTTCCCGGGACAAGCAACAAATATTATCCCGAATCCCAAGCAAGCAAATTTGTCGGGAAATTGAACCTCTAATTGTGATTATCATTTAATATTAAGGCCTGTACTCGAAAAAAATGCACTAGACAAAAGTGTTAGCCAAAAATGTATTTTAAGTCGATTTTTTTTTGAAACTTTCAGAGAATGAACTAATACATATGGATTATGTTTCTGCATAATTATTTTATTCAATTTATTTTCCATCGCTGAAAGCCCGCACCTTTCCCTTAAGACCCCTCATTACATTTTGTGCGATGGTGGAGCCAACCTTTTTGGTCACTTTCTTCCATTCTTTCTCCACATCAACTCGTTCTTAAACACCTTGGACGAGTTTCGAACTTTGGCCTTCATTATGGCCCAAAATCTTTCCACCGGACGAATCTCTGGTGAATTCGAGGGGTTGGCGGTTATTCGGGGGTTGGTTATCGAGGGGTTGGCGGCAACGTTATTGTCTCTGTACCAATCCAACGTCGATCGCGCGTAGTGGCATTATGCCAGGTCCGGCCAAAATAATGTCTCGTCACCGTGGGACCGCAGGAAGAGCAACAAACTCGGTGCGGTTAATTTCGCTGTGATTGTACCCGTTGTGATATACGGTTTACTCAGTTTAACGCATTGGCATATGGCCTGCCAGAGCAAGTATTTTTTGGCAAATTTGTCCACTTTCTTCTTTCTTATGTCTTCCGGAACATCAAACCGTGATTTGGCAAAGTAGAACTCCAGCCCTGGTATCTGCTTTGCGTCTGCCTTGATGTAGGTTTCGTCATCCAACACCACACGCATCGGTTTAATTAACCACTCTCGATACAGCTTCCTCGCGCGGGATTTGGCTGCCGTGTTTTGTTGATCACGCTGATTCGGTGCCTTGCGAGCCTTGAATACACGAAGCCCAGCTCGTTTCATGGTTTGCTGAACGAACCAGGCGGAACACTTTGCCTTCAGAGCCGCGTCGCGAATCGAAAGGTTCGGATTCCCCTGGAAAAATCCAACACCTTCCGGGCCTTCACAGGGTCAGCTGTCTTCGATTTTCTTCCACATCCAGCCCGCCGCTCGGTCGTCTGGGACTCCTTAAACGATTTTACCACCCGAGACACAGTTGTATGGGTGATTCCCATTTGTCTTCCGATTCATCTCATGGTCGCAGTCGGATTTTCCATGATGGGGCGTAAAATTTTCCGGCGATTTTCTTCTTGTTTCGATGACATCTCAATAACTCACTTCAAACTAGTTATACCTAGATTTTCATCAATTTTTACGCACGGACGAAAAAGTTACATACGGATAAAAATAGTGCATTTTTTTCGATTACTGGCCTTATAACATCCCTTCACTATATTTTTTATGCTATTTTCAGCTTCGCATTTGCATCGTTGTAAGTTTTGGCCCACCTGACCCACCTTATGCTAAGACGTTCGTAGGGTTTATGGCAAGTGAACGGTTGGAAGTATTTATTGTCTAACTGTAGCTGGTTTTTATGATTCGTGGAGCCGTGAGTTAGGACCAAAAGTTGGTCGCATCCTTCTTGGAGGTTGTCAACTCATCATTTGAAGCCTTAGACTAAAACATTTGTTGATATAAAAAAACTAGAAGGGACAGCCCAATGGGGTTGTATGCAAAGTTGACGTAGGACTACGAAGCAATGTGCAATCTAGATCACTTGATTGTTTAAAGAGTGGCCGAAATTGGTTTCCTTCCAAATCGAATTCCCATACACTAAACGTTCGCACTACAACCTTTATTATTTGATATAGCCTGTCTTGGTATCTAAATTCATTGATCTTGCTTGCACTGGAAAAAAATATGTATGACATATGATATCAAGATACTCTATATCAAGTAATATACCTTGCAGTGCGAATGAGTTTTGTTCATTTGGGAAACTTTTACTGAAGAAGCTGGTTTCATTCAACTCTAATTGCATACGGCTTCTACTAGGCCTAAAGAGCGATACGGTCAAAATTTGGTCAATATCAACTTGACGTATTTCTTTCAATTTTGCATTAAAAAACACCTTCGTTTTGAACACCTCTATTTTGAAGGGTCTTATGTGTAGAATGTTGCTCTATTTTGATTTTGGAATTCACTGTGTATCGTCTACAACCGTGCATCGAGCCAAAAAACGAGCCGGACTATAGACTTACAAGAAGGTAGTGACTCCAATCGCGATGATAAACAAAATACGACGGCCAAGAGCGCGATCCCGGAGGCTGTACGACGACGATGCTGGCATGAAGTTTGACTGCGTGGTAATGGACGTCGAAACCTACGTCAAAGCCGACTACAAGCAGCTTCCGGGACAGGAGTTTTACACGGCAAAAGGAAGGTGAAGGTAGCAGATATTTTCAGCACACGACAACTGTCAAAGTTCGCGAAGAAATATCTGGTTTGGCAAGCCATCTGTACCTGTGGCTTGACAAAGCCAGCATTGGCAGATTCCGACAGTACCACGAACTGAATTCATGG